>JAAKBH010000593.1:0-182561 GCA_019776075.1 Amaranthus palmeri | reverse complement strand
TTATTATTATTGAAGTTATTTCAAAGGCTGAAAATTCTTTTATGTAAAGATTTTGATGTTATTGAAATAATAATTATTTTTATTGTTGACTCAAAGAATACAAGATATTTTCTGTAAATATTATGAGTTTATTAACCGATAAAAAAATTATATTAATTACTAAATAATCTATAGAAATATGATATTTATATTGTCTTTTTATGAATTGGCAAATCGTTTTTTTTTAAAAAGTTACATTGTTTCAACAAGATATGAATAATTAATTAAGAGTTGACATATTTACCCACTTTTATCATGGAAATAAGAAAGATATGGTTTCATATTTACTATATTAAGAAATGAGTTATAAAAGTCAATCTTTTCTACCATATTAGCTTGAAGAATGAGCGGAAAAATTTTTACTTACAATCTGACACGTGTCAAGACTGTTTTTTCATTAGTAATTTTTATAGATAGATTATAGATAGACTAGGATTATACCCATGCTATGCACGGATTTCGTTAAAAATATTTTTTTTAATGTTAGCAGTAATATTATTGTGTTTTGGTTAAAAATTATAGGTGTCAAATTGGATGTTTAATATTTACTAAATGTAAGCGATATGATATAGTGAAATCCAAACATTTTCATTTATTGAATCACATATCAAGTTGATCATGTGTACGGTCCCTGCGAAATTATATTACAATGGATGTAAGAACCAAAAAATTTTAGGGCAGATAACAATATTGAGACGTGTATATTGACGAAGAAAACATACCTCAAATATGGGAAAAAAATTTTGTAAACGACATTTATGATTGAAAAAAAATATAAGAGACATAGATTAATACTCCCTCCGTTCCTTTATGTTCTTCCACCTTACTATAACGGGTAGTTTCAAAAGTTCTTCCAGTTTAGAATACTTTCTATTTTTGGAAAGTTTTTATCTCACTTTTACTCCTTAAAACCCCACTTTCCTTACTTTACACTATTATTTAATTATTTCTCTCTTATACTTCCAATACAATCATTACTTCACACTACTATTTAATTATTTTTTCTCTCATAATTCCAATACAATCATTATATTCTACTACTATATAATTAAAATAATATCTACTACCACCAAAGATTCCTTCTTTCTTAATATTTGTGAAAAACCCAAAGTGGAAAATCAAAATGGAACAGAGGGAGTACAATATTATAGCAGTAATGAGTGAGAGTAAACCTTTTAAATTGGTTGATAAATTATATGATTCCCTTTGTTAGATAACAAAATAATTTATCTCATCATCTATCAAGATTATGTGTAACGCAAGTCCTTTACCTTGTCCCTTACACATATCTTCCATTGATCTCCATGTATACACGACTTTAGTCTTAATTTCGAATAAACTCTTTGTTTCTTTAATTTCAGAAAGTTTTTTTAAATGGTAAACTCATTTTTGCATCAACAAATAAATAAAGCTTTGTAATTTGACCAATATTTTAAGTGATATATTATTATCAAGAAATGAGTGTATATTTAGCTTTCAATTTTGTACCACATAACAATAATAACACTAAATGTTAGTATCACATAATAATACTAATTGTTGTATGAATAAGAATTATTCATGTAAGATTAAGTGTGGAAGCATAAGAGGCACAAGTTGGAAACTCCACTTGAAATCCTAATTCTTTGTACAATTTTCTCAACCCTTCTCTTTTACATTTAATTTGCATTGTAACTCTATTACTTGCATATGTTATTATTTTATATTTATTTTATAGTCTACCATGCTTATTGCTTGTCTTTATCTTACTCCATGCTCAGATTCCATTCCATGTAAGCAACATAAAATGAAGAATTTTATTCTATTTATTGCATCAACCACATAATTTCCCATTTTCCTAAATTGATTTTAATGGACAAATGACATTTGACACAATGGATTCATGAAGTGACAAATGGCAAAACTATTTACAATTAATTCATAAATTGATGACATTTGGCTCAATGGGCTCATAAAGTGACAAATGGCAAATATGTTTGCCAATTACTATATTTATGATGATTATAGATAACTTGAAGGGAGTAAAACTTTAATGTTTGCAAGCCAATAATGTACAACTAAAAAATAAAGATATTTTCCCTAAAAATTTTGTCTATGATGCGCATTGTACGATTGTATTTTTCCCTTTCTTCCAAAAGATTTTCATGTCATCACTCATCATTAATGTACTCATTTATTGCCAAGTTCAACTATTTCAATAATGTCCATCATAAATAAAAAACTAAAATCATATAATAAAACAAAATAATTTTCAATCTTCAAAAAAAAAAAAACAAAATAATTTTCAAAGGTATTTAAATTTCTTTGATTGAGTTGTTAATTTAATAATTTCATTAAATATTCTTAGTATTTTTCAACATTCTCATAAAACTTATTTGAATTCCTTATATCAACTCTTTAAATCTTAAACCTTCCCCACTACCCCAACCCCATCCCCAGACCCCAATCATACAATTAAGCCTTATATTATGTACGATAGTTTTAAATTTCTTACAATCAATTAAAAACATTATTAATTACATCATATGAACACCAATCAAACCCAAAGTCTCTTACCTCATTATTTTTACCTAAACATTGGTCATCATCATACTCAGTATATCCCGCTTATATCAGGACATGAGAAGGAACGAAAGACGACAACCCATATCCATAAAGGAGAATGCGGTCCTAAACATGGGTGCATAACCTAAATATAACAATTCATAAAATTTTCTTACGTTGCAAAATATTGTCTAATGCCCCATTATATGATCAGTAAGTCTCATGGGAAACGGTCTATTCTATAGACGGAATCCATAAAGCCCAGCCCAAAATATAACATAGTATACTAGTATAAAACCCCGTGCAATGCACGGATTTTTAAATACGTTAATATTTCAATAAAATTTTAGACTAATACTAATATTAAATGAATTAGGTGGGTAGTAAGTATTTAGACATATATATTGTAATTAAAAAAATTAAATATAAAGAAACCCAACCTACGTTTTTAAACAAAAGTTTATAGATATTGAAACACCTCAATATATATATATATATATATATATATATATATATATATATATATATATATATATATATATATATATATATATATATATATATATATATATATATATATATATATATATATATATATATATATATATATATATATATATATATATATATATATACTACATTTTAAGTGCGATGACATATTTTACCATCCTTGTCGCATATGAGAATTCTTTGTCTTTTCTTTCTAGTCACTCTAAAAATGGCGAAGTAAAATTGTAATGACTAAAAACAGGCTAACGTAGGAACAGACCAATATGGGATATTGTTTGTCCTTGACTTTTATTAATTGATGTATAAATTTTTTTAAAAATGCAAACGTAAATATGGAAAGTCAACAAATGCAATAAATCAATTCCATTAATATCATCCAATGAAAAAAGACAAATGTCATGCTCATATTCAACTTGCCTTTTTTCTAAAATACATTAAAATTATTAAATTGTATGATTTGGGGTTATAATAAATTATTTGGGGTTATAATAACTTATATTTTGGGGTTATAGAATAGTATATTCGAGGTTATAATACCTTACATTCAGGATTATAACATAATATAATTGATATTATAATAAAAAAAATCAAGTAAGGGAAATGGGCTGGCTCAATTTGATGGTCTATCCTATAAACCGTCTCTTGTGAGATTTTGTGTTATATGATTAATGATTGCATCTATTACTCATTTCTTATCAAATTCAGTCATTTTATCAATGTCTAATATCGAATTCTTATTTGGGTAACTAAATTTAATTGGAAGCTGAGTAAAATCCACATAATATTTCCTTATAAGGAATCGCTTAAATTGAGTATAAATATTTAAGGGAGTAAAAAATCAAATTTATAAAATAAAAGTAAAGGTGCAAATGAAGTAATTACAATAATTATGAAAGAGGTTGAAAGAAAGTAAATGAAAAATAGAGCGTAAATTAAAAAAATGAGTTAAAAAAAAGATGATTTCCTTCATTTGGAGGAAAGAATTCTCACACCCTTCCTAGGATAAAATTATATCCCAATATAAAAGAACGTATTGCTATTTCATCCATTTTTATTACTTTCTGACCAAATCTTCTATCTTTCTAACAATCAAATTTATTTAATCTTATAATTAATTTTATTTTGATTGAGTATGTAAGTTTTTTTTATGATTACAAATTTTTTTTATCTGAATAATCAATAATTATGTTAACAAAAATTATAAAAATAGTTAAATTACTATATATATATATGAAAGTTTTAAAATTTTGTGTATTGCAAGGGCATTATATATACTAATATCTAATTAATTTTATTTCTTACTTTAACTTTTCTTTATCCTTTTAAAAATTTAAACTCAATCTAGTCCTAACCTTTCTAACATTTTCCTAAAGTTAGGTTTCCCTAAGAAGTTAAAACCTCATGCCTCTCTACCTTCTCAACTCAATATCTAAATTAAAGTCCATTTTCATGATTTAGATGGTAATTCATTTACAGCCGGTCTTGGCAAAGACGAGGCCCAACCCACCTTTCTCTCTTTGATTTCATTTTTTGGGCATTTTTTAATTCTAATCATAAAGGTACCAGTTTTGACCTTAAAGATATCAATTTCAATTTAATCATACCTGTATGAACTACATTGATCATGAAACTGAATACTATAAAATGAGAATTGAATAAATTAACAATGAAACTAAATACTAGAAAAACTTAATACCTGTATGAACTACATTAATCATAAAACTGAATAGTATAAAATGAAAATTGAATAAATTAACAATGAAACTGAATACTATAAAAACTGAATACCTGTATGGAATACATTATATGAGATACACTTTATGGTAACCACTGGCCACCTACAGGCTTGGAACCCCCTAGAACTTCCACACTTACATGGAGACAAAGCATGAGACGTAAGTTTTGCAATCTTGTCTAAAGACACAAAGCTATGAAGAAGCAAGGAAGGTAGTACAAACACTATACAATGCAACAATTGATGAAGTTAATAAGATAATTGAAAAGAATAGTAATGAAATTGAAGATGGGGCAGAAAATTCACAAGCATCAACAACATTGAATAACAT
The DNA here is from genome assembly GCA_019776075.1 of Amaranthus palmeri. Classification (NCBI taxonomy): domain Eukaryota; kingdom Viridiplantae; phylum Streptophyta; class Magnoliopsida; order Caryophyllales; family Amaranthaceae; genus Amaranthus; species Amaranthus palmeri. The sequence continues at coordinate 177,402 of JAAKBH010000593.1, read as the reverse complement.
GAATTATGCTTAAAAATCTTGCGTAATGAAGAATTGAACAATTTAATAATGAAACTGAACAATTTAATGGAAAAATTGATTACACTTTGTATGAACTACATTAATGTAATTCAATATACATATTCTAAACTTGAATGCAAAACAGAGCAAAGTAAGAGCAAAATTTACATCTTTAAGGTCAAAATTGATACATTTAAGGTCCAAATTGAAATTTTTCTAGAAAAATGAAAAAAAAAAGAAATTTGAAGGGCAAAGCGCGCGCGTGCAACACACGCGCCTATCGTTGGGCTGGCCCATCTCCTGTCTCATAATGAGACCGTCTCGGCCAAGTTTTGGTGATTCATTTATTTAGGCTAATCCATAACTATAACTATTACTCCCTTCCTTTTTTTTCACATTATATTTGTTCACTTTAAGAGGGATATTTAAATTAGATTTTTGAAATATATATTGAAGATAAAAAAATATATTCATGTGAGATCTTGTTAAATTTATCTTAATGTACAGTTTTTTAATATATATTTTTTATTTTTTTTTATGATGCGTAATTAGAGATATTAAAACTTAAAATTTGTTAAAAAATATGTGCAAAAGGTGAAGTAGACAAACAAAAGGGAAGGGAGTGAGTACTAAAATAGAACACACTTGACAATATCACTATTTAATATTACTTACGGATCACAATCTCAACCAAAAATTCCCCTTCAAAACTCAATGATGATGTCACTGCTATTATGAATACTAGTAAGATACCCGTGCAATGTACGGTTTCTATAAAATTTAAAATTTATGAAAACTTGTGCTCACATGTATCCCTGATTTTTTACGACTTGTTAATTAAATTTATGAAGTGTGATGATCATGTGTTAAAAGTAACCTTTAAATATTGGATAAATTAGGTTTTAATTTGATAACTTTAACAATTAAAAGATAATAAATATTTTGATCAATTTTATTAACTAACATTTTATTTTTTGCTATAATAGACAAATTTTCAAATAATTGGGTATATTGTAAATATTTTTTTTTTGTCAAATGATTAGTATTATATACCAAGGAGACTGTCAAACAAAATATAGACCGGGAAGGAAATTAACTCCCGCCCGGGGCCCCAAAAATGCTGCCGCTCCATACAAAAACATCAGAGCGAGAGCCCAAAAAAAAACCCCAAACTAACTAGTTACAAGCATTCCTATCATTCTACTGTTTGCCCTCCCTGCTAATCTAAAGACTATACAATCAACAACCTCTTTAAGACTAAGCTTATGGTTGTCAAAAATCTTCTTGTTGCGTTGCTTCCAGATGCCATAGATCATTTCAGTCCATAACCCGGCTATTAGCTTGGCTCGGTCTGTTTTCTTTTTGTAATGTAAATATTTTAGTAAGTAAATAAATTAAACTTATGAGAAAAACCACATATATCTAATATTGCCCATAACAATCAACTATTTGATTTACAAACTCTTTTTGATTTACAGAAAATATCTAACAAAACTACTATATCAAATTTTCTTTATTTTTTCCTTCAAAACTCAATGATAATGTCATTTCTATAATGACTATCATCACTTCCCACTTCTATATAGTAATTAAAATAATATTCACTACCACCAAAGATTTTATTTTTCTTAATCTTGGTGAAAAACCCAAATAAGAACATTAAAAAGGAACGAAGGGAGTATTATTTATATCTTTGACTTTTTTACTTTTTAATTATGACTGCTATAATATTATCCGTATTGATTGATTTTTTTTATACTTTTTAGGTTATATCATTTAATGTATCAGAAAATCATATCTTTTAATTCATTTTTTTCAATAGTTTATAAAGTCTTATTAATTTTATTTGTTAAATGAGCATTATTCAATCAGTGTAATGTCTATTTTGAGATGGCTGAAAGATAATATACTTTTATTAGGATTTTTCATTTATTGGTACTTAAATGCAATGCTTACTTCTAATATGATTTAGGTTGTGACTATCTTATTTCCAAAAACAAGAGTTGTGACTATCTTTATGCAAGTTACTTATATTTCTTATTATGACAAACAAATTAATTTTTTGTTTATATTTTTATAAAGTAATTTTACATATTTTTATAAAATAATTTATATGACATATTATTACATTATTATACTTTAAACTAATTAAGTTTTATCATTAATATATATATATATATATATATATATATATATATATATATATATATATATATATATATATATATATATATATATATATATATATATATATATATATATATATATATATATATATATATATATATATATATATATATATATATATCATACATTATAATAAAAAGTTTGGAAAATTCCAAGTGTCAATTCTTAAGAGAACTTGCCAAAATTCACTTATTGACTAAAGACTAATGATATGACAATTGATCTTGAACAATATATCTACTATTAAACTATCTTTTGACTAACATTTATGTAATTTGAGTAAAGTAAAGAAAACAATATACTGCTTAATATATTGTTGAAAATTTTCAAAATTACAATATTAATTCATACATATAACTGTCAAAATTGAGTGTTTCTACTGCATAATATTTCAAGCTTTTTTCAATATCATATCTTTATATGTCGATGTTAAAAAAAATCGTACATTGCACGGGATTCTACACTAGTACATATACACACACACACACATTATACTAAATCAAAAATACGGATGACATAAGCAAACTCAAAAGTGATGAGTTGTCAACTTCGCAAAAGATTTTTTCCCTCCATTTATCAATGGTGATGTCATTATTTTCTAATACATTTTTTTTAACATCATTATATGCCAATAAAAAGAAAACCCCCACTCGGACCCTGCCTTATTTTCAGGTTGGCTCAAATGGCGAGCAACTACCGTAGTGATATGTGATAAAAAGATCTCAAATAAGTTAAAGGGAAAATTCTATCGGGTAGCAATCGGACCGGCTTTGCTATATGGGACAAAATGTTGGCCTGTGAAGAAGAGTTTTGAACATAAGATGTAAGTCACAGAGATGCGTATGCTGCGGTGGATATGCGGGCACACTTTGTTAGATTGAATTAGGAACCAAGAGTTTAGAGACAAACTAGGGGTTGCTCCTATCTCTGGAAAAATGCGCGAAGGAAGATTGGGGTGGTTTGGACATGTGAAGAGAAAGACTTTTGACGCTTCCGTGAGGAGAGTCGAAAGCTTTATAGTATAAGGTAAGAGAAGTCAAGGAAGACCCAAGAAAACTTGGGAGGAGCAAATAAGAGTGGAGTTACGTGAGTTAAACCTCTCTGAAGACATGACTAGGGATATGAGTAGTTGGAGGCGTCATTTTGTTCATAAAACTCATTCCAATGCATTACCAATGGGAGATGTGGTATTAGGTGGTAATGGAAATTTGTGAACAAAAAAACTTTTTTGTGATCAAAGTTTCATTACCATGGGAATGACATGAAAATTTTGATTAAATTTTACACTTTAAATCATTCCCATTACCACCTTTTAGTACCACTAACCAAACGGGCCTTAAGTCTTATGAAAATACCAATGAATATGACAGTGACATATTATGAGGGAAAATATTACTACTAATGGTAAATTCAAGGAAAACTTATCTGAAATAATCTAACACTTTCGTGATTTTTTCACAATAATTTCACCTATTAAATAACCATGAATAATCCAAATATTAACGGTTAAAGTCAAATCGGTAACTTCCTAAAACAAGTTTTATTTTATTAAAAAAGTAAGTTAAAATAAAAAAGCTGAAAAAATGTAAAATGATGTTGAAATTTTTTCTGATATTTTTTATCATTCAAAATTTATTATGTAAAATTTTTCAATTTTTCTCTAATTTTACATTCATTTTTACTTTACTTTTTATGATAAATTACCTAATATAGCAGATCATTCAATTAGCCAAGCTTATTCTATACAACCACTCCATAAGGTTATTCATGGTTAATCTAAAAGTGAGATTATTATGAGAAAATCATGAAAAAATGAATTATTTTAGGTATTTTTTCCTAAACTAATTTAAGTTATATATTAGGAGTAATATTATTTCATTTTATCTTCCGCCCATCTTACATGAGACTGACTCACAGTGAGACGACCTCAAGCACAAGAAGCCCATAAGCTGAAATTTCCATTATTGAACTATCTACCCCAAATATAAGGCATGTCACACGGTGAGACCGTCTGATACAAGAGAGTCAGGGGACTCTCTGACCACACTCTCCTGTATGGCTATATGGGTATGAGTTATCGTCTATCTTCCTCTCCAGACCCTAACCATAATTTGTCTATAAGCGGGAGATACACTCGTTATATATAATGATGATGATATGTATTTAAGATAAAAATTTTGAATTGAAATTTAGAAGTGAATTTTGATCCATTATGATATAGTATTATAATGTGAGATGATAGTTAATGAGCAGCTAAAGAGAGCAATCCATGACATTAAATGTAGACTTACAAAGTTCATAATAACAATATTTATGACATTAAATGTCCACAATTACTGACACGCCCTCCCACTTCTTGTTTTGAATTAATCACCAACCCCACCATTTCTTCTCCTACCCATTTATTCCAACACCAATAAAAACCAAAACTAATTAATGTTATTTAATTCTTTTCCCACACCCAATTCCAAACCCATCATTTAATTTTTTCTATTTCTTTCTTCTCTACTAATTAATTCTTTCCCCATCCATTTTCCCTTTCTTCTACTATTTATTTATTTATTTATTTATCATAATCTTCTTCTTCTCCTTCTTAAGAATTCAATTTCTCTTTTTATTTTCTAGGCTGCTTATATTGAATTAAATTTAATTAATTTGAATTATGATGAGTATGGAGATTAAAAGTGAAGCTAATTCTGGGTTAATTACTCGTGATTTTCTTGGTGGTGGGTGTTTTGGTGTTGAATCTAAAGAGTTAGACCTTGATTTACATGTTCCTTCTGGTTGGGAAAAACGCCTTGATCTTAAGGTAATTTTTCAATTTTCTCCACTATTTTTCTTTTCTTTTTTATTTTTCATTTTAATTTTCAAATAATGGGTTCTTTTCATCATAAATATGTTATTTGTTTTTGCTTTAAATTCTGAATTTGAATTGTTTAATGTTAAATTAAGGTTGTTTGCTAAGATCGTCTTTTATAAAGATAACTCTTAAAAATCCAATTCAAATCTATATTTAGAGTTTAACAATATATATTTAGAATTAGACTAATTTTTTGAGAGCCGTATTTGAAAGTAAGAATTTGTGATTAAACAAACATCAGGTTACTGCGTGAAAACCCAAAACCTCAGGTTACTACGTAGAATTTCGTATTAGTTAATAAAAAACAAAGTGTTTTTAATTTTTAAAATTTCACAATTATGGAAGTTCATGAATTTTGTTCGATTTTTTTTTATTCAATAAAATTCAAGTGATGGGTTTGTTTGATCATTGATGATCTTTGTTTTTTTGGTTTTAAATTGTGGAACTTTCAATTCTTTAATGTTTAATAATGATGGGTTTTCTAAAAGAAAAAAAAATTGAACCTTGAATATTTCACTATTCATTATGGTGCTGGATGAATTTAATTTATAAATTGAATATATTTATTGCTTAGTTTGTAGGGTTTTTATTGTATCATTTAATTTTGATTAATAAATGCTACCATGATCAATGTGTGACTCATTAAATGTATTTAAACTTTTCGAATTGCTATCCTTTATAATAATTAATTTATTCAATAAAATATTGGTTGCAATCTAGTTTTATGATCCAAAAGTTGTTCATAATTGCTGGTATTTTTGCAATAATTTACACTTTTCTAACTACGATTCCAAGTACAATTCTTTTCTATCTGTTAATACTGCTAGATTTTATTGTATTGGAGTTGTATATTTTTTCTTAAACCAATTATATGATTAAATACTATGTTAATTTGGGTCTATCGTTCTCATATTGATTTATTTTGGTTCATTTAGTCGATTTTAAACAAAGTGAATTTAGGCCTGGGCCTGCTTAGGTAATGCCCAAAGATATTCGTTTTAAACCCTATTGATATTGTATTATTTAACAACCATAATGGTCGTCGAATTAGCTTTGTACACAAGCAGAGATAATCTTCCGGTCCATCCTATACGCATATCCGCCCCTTAGTATTTGCTTAATAAGAATAAATTACTTTGATTTTGTGTTTTATTTTCAATTTATAAGTTAAAACATACTGGTAGTCAAGTAAAATATTGTCTTACTCATCTAAATACAAATTTATTGATAGTTGACTTTTTTTAAAACAATCACAATTAGAGATATTTAGGATTAAAATAACGCATTTATAAGTGTGCAAAATCAAATTAGAGATTTCATTAGTAGAGAAGGGATTACTATCTATTTATTGTCATTGGTTTTTCAAGGGTTTTATTATGTACTCCGACGTTCCTTTTGGTAGGTAGTTTTAAACGGTGGTAATAGGAATGAAAAACAAGTGTAATTTTAATTGAAAAGTATCATGGCTACCTTAATGGTCATGTTTGTCCAACTCCAATCATCTCATTTTCCTCATAAAATTCATTCCAATTCATTACCATTGGGAGAACCGATATTAGAAGGTAACGGGAATTTGTAAACAAAAAAACTTTTTGTGAACAAAGTTTCATTACCATGGGAATGATATTGAACTTTTAATGAAGTTTTACGCTATAAATCATTCCCATTACCACCATTTAGTACCATTAACCAAACAGGCTGTTAATATGTCTCATGTTGAAAAGGGTAATGTTGCAAGGAATTGACAGTAAATTTGGGTATAATTTGCAGTCAGGAAAAGTGTTTCTACAGAGATGCAACCCTGCATATACAGCAAATGAACAGAGGAATGCAGCAAACAAAATGTCCCCAAAACACCATGATTTAAACACAACCTTTCTTCAATCATCATCAACAAACAGCATAAAACAGACTACAACACTTGGTCTACTTGAACACCCAAGTTTAGATTTAAAGCTTGTCTCAAACAACAATTCACCCACATCCTATACAAGTGTTTGTACTTTAGACAAAGTGAAATCAGCCCTTGATAGAGCCGAGAGAGCCTCGCCCACTACATCATCTTCATCATCGTCTTCTAAGAAACGTTTGTTGATGATGTCAACTCCATCTCCGTCCAACAACTCGTCATCAGTTTCCGATGAGCGGGACCCATTAACGAATCAAAATGCAGGGTTATTGGTAGCTGCAGCTTGCCCTGGTTGCTTGCTGTATGTGTTGATTTCTAAGAATGATCCTAAATGTCCCAAATGCAGTTCTCTTGTAAATTTGCCTGTGTTGTCTAAGAAGCCTAAGATTGATCTTAACATTTCGATATAAATGGATGGTTGGATGGATCAATAATCGAATGGATCGTCGGTAGATATTAGTAGAATGGTTGAGGCATTTGGTATGCTACTTACACGATAATGATGATAGTTCTATAGTAGATAGAAAATTGGATATGTACATTTCAAAGTAATACAACATTAAAAATTTTCCTTTTTCATCCCCTTATTCTCATCCTTTGCATTTGTTTGAATTTTGAAGTCAATTTTGGTTGTCTGATTTGTTTGAATATTCAAATACATCATTTAAGTACCAGCTAGTCTTTTAAGAAACTGTCTCTTTAAGAGACGTATCTCAAACCTACTTATTAAAGATTAATATCTTCTTAGTGTGTTCTTAATACCTACTTATGGTATGTTTGGGAATATGAATTTCATTTGCAAATATAGATTTGGGCAAATTATGTGTTTGGCTACTCTAAAATTTGAGAATGTAGATTTGATCCAAATTCTAATAACTTAAGAAAATAAGAGTGAGTTTTGGATTTCAAAATAAGAGCTCTAGACTTGTTATTTCCAAATTCATGATTTCAAATTTCTAAATTGAAATCCAAATTTTCAAATAAAATCCTCATTCCCAAACACTACCTTATATTATTCTAATGCTTACTTATCATATCCTTAATGCTTACTTTCAATATTTTAATAACTAATTTTTTTGAGTAATCTTAAATGTCTACTTATATCATTCTTAATGCCTATTTACAATACTAAAAAAATATATAATGGGCTGGTCCAATCAAATATGATCTCTAAAGAGATCGTTTCTTACAAGAATTTGTGTTTAAGTACTCCCTCTGTTTTCAAATATTTATACTATTCACTTAATTCGCAAATTCCGATGCAATCTTTAAAATCAAATAAATTTAATTATGAGTTTTTAAAAATTTTAAAAAGTTGATATTTAGATTGTATATATCAAGACGAATCTAATAAGGTTTCACATGAGAAAACAAAGGGAGTAATACACATCTGGGTTATGAGTTCTGACCTAATAGCATCGAGATCAAGTTATCGCGGGACTTAAATAGAGTCGTCTTCGAAATATTGACAGCCCGTTTGGTTAGTGGTATTAAGTGGTGGTAATGAGAATAATCATAGTGTAAAATTTCATCAAAACTTTTATGTCATTCCCATGTAATGAAACTTTGATCACAAAAAAGATTTTTTGTTCACAAATTTCCATTACCTCCTAATACCACATCTCTCATTGGTAATGCATTGGAATGAATTTTGTGAACAAAATGAGATGATTAAAGGTTGTCAAGCATGACTTTCAAGATAGCCAAAAGATTTTTTAACCAAAATTAGAATAGTTTTTCATTTCCATTGCCACAATTTATTACCACCTACCAAATGAGCCGTGAAGGTTTTGATGAAAATTATCAAGTATTTAAATAAAGAATTTGTAGACCTTTAAAAATAGAAAATGGAGTGATTGCTCAAGTTTGCTGCTACTAAAACATTGGATTTGAATAGTCTTACTTATTAGGTGTACTTTGAATTGAGATGAATTATAATTATACTACTACTATGTTAACCTTTATAACTGCCTTAAATATGAAGTCAATTCTTCTTGTTAGTCATTCGTCATTTGTCTTTCTAATTTGGTTTGTCCCTACGACTTTAGTTTAGAATAGTTTCATAAATTTATTATTTCTATCTTAAATTATGTTTATATAACAAATTAGAAGATAAAATAAATAAATGGAAGGGGAAGAGATGGATGAAAAAGGTAAGCGATGAGTAAGGCCTGAGGAGGGAGAATACTGCATTCAGTTAAAAAAAAATTTTATTTTGAACAAAATTTGTTGTCCGAATAAAAAATTTCTATTAATTCAAATTCCTTCCTTTTTTCTCTTTTTATTTTTCTCAAATTAAACACAGTGTTAATCATACTATTTAGGGAAAATTACTTTAGAAACTCTCAAATATTCGCGGTTTAAATATAAAACTCCCAACTATTGATTATTATTCAAAACTCTCAACTTTAGGCCCATTTTAAATTTAAAGCACTGATACAATTTTATAACCTGTTTTAACCTGTTACCATTTTGTTAAAATAAGAGAGTACATGAAGGGTCGTGTAAGGTCAAAGGGGTGAAATGATTAATAAATACAATTGGATCACACTACTCAACTAAAATCAATTTATCAAGTTATAAGTCATTTTGGACTTTAAATTTAAAATTGGCCTAAAGTTTGGAGTTTTAAATAATCGTCAATTGTTGGGAGTTTTATATTTAAACCGCAAATGGTTGGAAGTTTTTAATGTAATTTTTCCTACTATTTATTTATTTACATTAATATTTATCTTATTCAATAACTGAAAATTAATATTTATATCACAAATTCTTATTTGAGACCGTCTTTACAAAAAACGTCTCAAGATTGGGCCAACTCAAGGTTTAAATTTAGAAAAAAAAACTGTATTTACTAAAAATAGAAAGTGGGTTGGGCTTTTAAGAACCGTCTTTAGAAAAGACGGTCTCTCAAGAGAGTACCTGTATTTATATAGAGGTGCAAATCTAACAAAAATTCTTGCTATAAACTGTCAGTAGCATAGACATGTGTAATGGTCCAGCCCATTTTTACATTTTGGGCTGGGCTGCTAAGAGTGCCGTTCACATTTTGGGCTGGGCTGCTAAGTGTGCCGTCTATGCCATAGACGGTCTCTCAAGAGACTTTCAGCAAATCTAATGGAATGAAAAGAGTATTTATAAACGTGTGGCAGTCGTGGTGATGTTATGATGAAGCTTAGAGACGTGAGGTTCTTTAAAAGTTATAGTTTGATATTCATTCAAGTATAATAATGGTACAGGTGACACAAATTAATGTATTGATAGTTCAGCTACAAAATTCAACTAATTTGACCCTAAAATTTTCAACTACAATTAAATCAGATTTCTACGTATAACCCATCTTAATTGTTAAATAACACTTGGGTGAATAATGAATTCATCACGGACGTAACTTTTAGCATGCTTGTTGACTTCTTGTATTATGAATAAAGCACTTCTAACTATTAACAGATTCAATTGGATTTTAGTCGATATAGATTTATACCGACTGAATTTTTAGTAGAAAAATAATCAAAATTTTCGAATAACATCAATCAGTCGAAAAGTTAGTCGGAAATTCCGACAAACGAATTAGTCCGAAACTTGTAGGCTTTCTGACTGATTTTTGACTAGATCTGACTATCTTTTAGTTGGAATTTAGTGGGAAAGTATTTAGCTTAATTTGATCCCAAAATCACCAAAAAATGTTTTAGAAAAATTTTCGACCATTTTCCTACCAATTTACGACTAACATGTTGGACGAAAAAAATCATTTTAGAATGTTCTACTTAGTTGGAATTTAATTCGAAAGTCTTTATCATGAATTTGATCCCAAAATGAAAAAAAAGTTTTACAAAAATTTTTGACCATTTTCTTACCAATTTACGACTAATATATATGTTACTCGAAAAAAAATTTTATTTTACAATGTTCCACCCAACAAACCAAACCCATATATGAAATCCGAATTCGGATCCAATTCAGTTCACACATCAAACTATCATAGTTTTCACCGATTGCTGAAATTGAAGCTTAAACCCTTAACCTCTTGCATCAATAATCAAATCATCAAACAACACTTTATCCATTAGGACATATGTAACATAGTGATTCTTATTGCATTGTCCATATATTTATTGACAAATGACTTGTACTTTAATGTTTATTTTTGGCAATGTTTTTATAACTTAATGATTCCTTTTGTATTGTCTTTATGATTATTTATCGACTGAATTTTAGTCAGAAAACGGTCGGTAATTTTTTTGACTAAAATTTAGTCGGCATGTAGTTGGAGATTAAAGCGCGGAGTAATTCCCATTTTTTTCATTTTTAAAATTCCAACTATCTTTGTTTAAGTCGAAAATTCAGTCCGAAAATTTTTGTTTACCAACAAAATAATAGGAGATCAATTGGAATTTTCGACTAACATGAATTTAGTAGCAATTTAGTTGGAAATTCCGATCCTCGAGCCGAGGGACTCAGTTTGGGTCACGCTCTCCTGTATGGGTATGAGTTGCCGCCGTCTTTCCCTCCCCAGACTCTGCCCATAGTTTCTATGAGCGGGATACACTGGGTTGGATGATGATGATGATGATTAGTTGGAAATTCCGACTAACACACACTACAAGAAAAATAGTTTTGGGCGTCAAAATTATCAATAAAGGTGTCACATAACAGGGTGTAGGAGTGAACACGGTCCGGTTTGGTCTGGTCTGACACTAAAATTGGACCAAACCAGAAATTCCGGTCTGAAAAATTTTCAGACCGAACCGGACCGTTTAAAACACCAGACCGGACCGGACTAGACCGTTTTACAACGGTCCGGTCTGGTCTGGTCTACGGTTTTTTTGTTTTATTTTTTGTCCAAATTAATACATGTATTTATGCAAATATTTCACACGTACAATTAATAAATATAATAATTTTTAATTAGTTGTATTAACATCAACATTATTCAAGTATATATTCCTATATAAAAATATCTACATCTTAAAATATCTAGGTAGCAACTTAATTTTTAAAAACAAAATTATGTTTTTTGACCAAAGTACGGTTTGCGGTCCGGTCCGGTCTGAAAAATTGAGAAACCGAGATCGGACCGTAAACCGTAATTTAATTTGAAAACAAACCAGACCAGACCATTTAAACCGTAGACCAGACCAAATACTAAAATTCCGGTTTGGTCTGGTTTGGTTTACGGTTTAGACCAAACTTTGTTCAGCCCTAACAGGGTGTGGCACAAAGTAGGGCGTCACTCAACAATGAATGAAGCACAAGTTATGTTTTAGGCGACTTATAAAAGTTGCGTCGCCCAAAATAATATAATGGGCCACGCGTAAGTGACGATGTCGCCCGAAATAATATTATGGGCCACACGTATATAGTAATGTCGCCCAAAACCATAAGTAAAAATCTAAAATTGAGGTCCCTCCTAAAAAAATAAAACCTAAAAACTGAATTCTCGCCTTTACCTTATATATTTGCTCTTTTTTCTATAATTTTTTGTTAAGTTTGTTTAGTTCAATATAAATATGAATATAAAATTAAAAATACAAAAAAATAAAATTACACATAACAAAAAAAATTCGACTTATTTCCCAAAAAGAATCGACTTAATTTTACCGCCCCATTCAATTTCATGAATACCCCAAGCAAATGAATCTAGATTAAAGAAATAAATAAATAAATAAATAAACATAATAAACATAATAATAATAATAATAATAATAATAATAATAATAATAATAATAATAATAATAATAATAATAATAATAATAAAAACCCCCGCTCTGCTGGGCGGATTCGTTCTGCCCCGCCATGGCAAGCAGGAGGCGGGGCCGACCACCGAGAAGGGTGGAGCCGACGGTGTGCTAGGTGTCCAGCATCCCTGTAGTGTGCTACCAATGTATATTCAACATTGTTTTGGTTTCAATTTAATATTTTCAGATTTGTTTTGCGATATATCCTAAATCGCGAATCATCTTAGTTTAAGAAGATGCAGTTCCAAATTTGGTCTAAGATCAAAAACTACTATGAGCATTCGAACCCCTCATCCCTTTTGAGAATTCGAACAACTTTTGAAGTTAACCCTAATTGAATTAGGGAAGGAGACTCTGAGCGCAAGGAGTCGACCCTAATCAGGTATTTATCAATGGAATGTTGTCCTAAATCAGCAGCTATTCGAGTAATTTTGCGATTCAGGTAACCCTAAATCCAAAATCAGCGTTTTTCTTTCGTGTATTTCGGGCCGATTCGAAGGTTCTAAAGCCATTTTAATGGTGGAATTCTTCATTTCTGGTACGTTTGTTGGTTTTAATTAAGAATCGAAGCTTCGTTTGCCTCATATGACGGGTATTTGAAACCCTTTCAAATGTCGTATCCATGTATCTTGTAAACCCTAAAATCCATTGCCTGGAAATTGGGTCTGCAGAGCTTGTGTTTGAACTGCTTGCTAAGCAGTTTTGTTTTGGAGGGTGGCAAATCTGTTTGCCATTCCTGTCTCCTTGTTTCTTGGGTCTGTAATAGCCAAATGAGGAATCCCAGTACAGTTTTGGTTCTTCTTAGATACAATGTGATGTTGGTTTGTCCATTGCTTCGCTTGATGCTGTGTCTGACTCCCTCTTAGTAGTGCTGATGGCTTACAAAATGATTGGAGTAAACCTAAAAACATCTTTGGTGTATAGTAGAGGCTGGTTGCTTGGTCTTGACGTACAGGGTGGTCCTTCGTCCTATTTGGGCAGGCTCTAAGGAATCCAGCTGCTTTAGAGGTAGCATAGTGGGAAGCTAGTCCCCACCTCCTCTGTCTGAAGCTGGGTACTTGACGAGGGCAGGCTAAGACTTAGGGATACAATACCTGGTCATATGACACACTACCTTGAAGATATACCATTGGCTGGATGTTGATGTTAGGAGTAGTGTATGTCAGTTAAATATTATGAATAGCTGATGAGTTTTCCGTGCTCCTGCGTTGAACTGTGAGATGGTGTTTCATAATTTTGCTACTGTTTGTGTTGTTGTGGAATCTGCAGGGCCAAGGTGTTTAGCAGCTTGGGTCCAAGGTTACTGATTTAATGTGTAAATTCAGTTGACCTTCACATGAATGGTAGTAGGATGGTATGCAAACTTTGTTTTGAAGCTGCTGTATCGACAAAAAACATCCTCGAACAGGGGTCCAATAGACCTGTTTTGAAGCTGTACACTTGGAAGATTAACAGTGTGCAATGGGGGTATGATGGTATGATGCTGCTGCCTACATTGCTTTTTGTTGCCTGTGTTGCCGTGAGTAAAGAGCCTTACTGAAATATGTCATGTAATGTATGAATTAGTTTAGTATTCGTTTGGTCAAGATTGGCTCATAGTCTTTGTAAATGATAGGACGAAACATTTGTAGTATCAAGGAAGTTTTCCTTTTTTTTTTGGAGTCGACGTCCTTGACTAGCGAATGACGAGGGGTCTGTCCCTCAGAAGCTACGTTTGGGACGTTTTCTCAGTCTTTTGGAACTTTTGTAAGCTTCGGCTATTTTTTCCGGCATTTTATAAAACTTACTTTGCCAAAATAATAATAATAATAATAATAATAATAATAATAATAATAATAATAATAATAATAATAATAATAATAATAATAATAATAATAATAATAATAATAATAATAATAATAATAATAATAATAATAATAATAATAATAATAATAATAATAATATCTTCAAATAAAAATAGCAATTCTATCTTAAAAAAAATACTCCCTCCGTTCTTTTTTGTTCTTCCCATTTACTTTTTGCACAGTTTTCAAAGCAACTTTCAAGCCTAAATATCTCTAAATACGCATTATAAAAAATTATAAAAAATATATGATAAAAAAGTATACATTAAGACGAATCTAAGGAGATCTCATAAGGATATATTTTATCATCTATAAATGTCTTAAAAATCTTAATCAAATTTCTCTCTCCAAAAATGGAATATTCTAAACGGGAAGAACAAAAAAGAACGGAGGGAGTAGCAAGTATAGAAAGGCATGGAACCCTAAATACCCAATACCACTTATCGGATTGGTAACCAGATGGATAAAGTTGAAATGATAGTACTCGACTCAACGACTACTCAAGTGCAAAAACAGAGTCTTAACACGCAAATGACACAACTTCAATCCAACCTAAAAAATATGGGACCTTTTTAATCATTTTGCTTGTATTTTCTAAAGTGTTAGTATTAGATATTAGGAATATTACATTTTGGGTGTATTATCTAAAATACTTTATATTTTTATAATATTTATTTTTATTTTTATTTTTATTGGGCTTTTTATTAGTTGAATTTATATTTATATCTTATATTTCATATAAATAATACTACCTCCTATTCAGCCTAAATGGGACATGTTTTTTTGATACTATTCACTCATCACTCTTAATTTGTATTTTATTCTTAATGTATAGGTTAAAACATAGTCATGTGGGATCTTGTTTGATTCATATCAATACAAGGATTATTAATATCAAATTTTTATAATTTTTAATTAAGAATAATTTGAGATATTAAGGATTAAAATGTTGTCTCGGCAAGTGTGAAAAACTTAATGGCACATTTAAGCTGAGTAGGAGGGAGTATAAAATTAACTATGGGCCACACATATAACTATTGGCTACAACTAAAATTCTTGTCGCCCAAAATATTTAACTATGGGCCACACACATATCATGTCGCCCAAAGCATATATTTATGGGCTGCATAGACGATATTGTCGCCCAAAGTTCAAACATGGGCTGCATATATATGCGTCGCCCAAATTTATTAATTATGGGCTGCATGTCTTTATTTGTCGCCCATAACATAAGTATGGGCGTCAATACTAAAGGTATGTCGCCCAAATATGCGCGGCGGTGATAGGGCGACACTTGTCGTGTCACTTTTGAGATTTGTCGCCCCAACTTTAGGCGACATATTTTTAAGAATGGGCGACATAATTATGTGTCGCCCAAAACGTTTTTTCGTGTAGTGACATTTCAGTTGGAAATTTTCGAAAGTTTTGTGTTAGTCGAAACTTTCAGTCAGTATACGGTCTTTTTTGTAGTGATTTAAGAGGAAAATAAAAGTGAAATTATACAAATAAGGGTAAATAGATATGAACTTAAAGGAGAAAATGGAGGATAAAGAATCTAATGGTATGAGGAAGATGAAGGTTATTAAAAGGATGCAGGAGGAAAATATTTCACATCTATCTCACAGGGTAGATATTTACCGAGAACACTAATTCTTCTATTTTTTCTTGTTCATCATTTTACAATTATTTCTTACTTTTGACAACCATAAAATTCCTTTAATTTTCTACTATTATAACCATGTTCTCTTAGTTTGATTTTTCTTTCCTCTATAAATATTTACACTAATATAAAGAGTTAAAATTTTGTAATAAGTAATCTTCAAAAAAAAAAAAAAATTTTGTAATAAGTAATATTAGCTACATGAAGAGACTATTTTTTTTTTGAGGAAAGCTACATGAAGAGACTATAATAACTCATTTGACTGTTTTTAACACTAGTTTGTGGGGCGCATACCTGCCTAAACAATTCTATTTTTTAAATAAAAAATTAATCTAAGTCGTTTAAGTAATAGTAATAATTTAATACTCTTTACAAATGAAAAGTGTACTTTTAAGTTTACATAAAAAATAACGTCATGCATTAGTTTCTCTAAATCAATAATGTTTGTTACAATGGAATCCTTCGGCATTTTCAAAAATATGCAAATGCAATAAACAAGTTTGATGTCCTTGTTAGAGTTCCTTTAATTCATTAATTGTTGTCTTGCAAATTTAACAATTGACCACAATTAAAAAAGTGCAATACAAAACTGAAAGTAAATTACAAATAAACCACACGTTTTAAGAAGAAATTACAAGATAACGATACAAAAAAAAAAAAAGTGGAAACCTAGAAAAACAAGGACAAAAAAATGATTATAGAATATTGGTGCATCGAGTTAGAGTCCTTGCCTTAAACTTATATAGGGTGTATCTTCAATGCACAAAAATAACACATCATTCTTGTTATAAGATGTACAAAAGGAAAGTGCTGTAAATTACAATTACACTACACTACAACTATATACTATGTATATAAGCCTTTGTGTTTATGGCAATGATCTTCTTCAAACAACGAACCACGAACAAGATGAACACCGTAGAGAAGATTTGTTGCAACACAATGGTCACCGGAAATCTTGATATAAGGTTGAAGGCGTATGAAAACTTTCCTTTTGTGATATATCCCCCACAAAGGTACTTGGGTTACGATGATGGATATTCACAACGAGATACAATCAACCACATTAACCGATGAGTACGCACCGATTAATCTAAACAACAAAGAGTTTATAAGAGAAAATGAAATCAGAAAAACAAAAGAGAAGTTAATTACTCTTCTCAATGAATCAAGAGAAATGAGAGAAAGAACAATAGAAATCAGAATTTCTATCAAATGTTAAGAGTTATTTGATATGCATGTGCCCACACCTATTTATAGAGTGTGAAGAGTCACATGTCTTCATCCAAACCATGCTTGGTGGTTACCAGGCAATAAGAGTGTTTTAGTGAAGTAAAACACTCGTCCATAACAACACAAGTCTTCACGAAGCATAGCTTAGCTTCACAAAATAACACACTATTTCAGAGTTGCTCGAACGAGCACATAAGGTGCTCGAACGAGCATGATGCAAAACAGTTTCCAGAGACTTTCTGACGCGAAATTCTCTAAGTGCTCGACCGAGCACTATAGGTGCTCGAACGAGCAAATGCCAAAAACAACAACAGAAGCATTCTGACCCATTCTGAACCCAGTGCTCGAACGAGCATAGGTGTGCTCGAACGAGCACTATGTTGCTCGAACGAGCAACCTGGTCGAGCGGCCTCATTTGCTTTGTTTTGTTCTCGTTTTGTTCCGTTGTTACGTTTATGCTTAGTTTATGCCTTAAACATGTTTCTAAGCCTTGGATATATGTCCTACTTGCTCTAAATCTCCAACAATCCTCCCCCATTTAGAGCCTTTAGGACATTTCTTTCCCTTTCTCAAAAACTGATCTCATAATCACATTCCATGCATCAATGCTAATGTCCCTGCGGATTGAATTAACACCTAGTACGACATACTTGACAAATGATCGTGAAATGATGATGTCCCTGCGGATTGAATCACATAACACATCTGACCATTTGAAGATGAAGTACACACAGAACAACGAACGCTTTGTCGTTTCTTGACACATTATAACGGCCGTGTCCATATCTATTCATAAGTTTATCATAGTCGATACGCTAATCTTGACTACTTGAAGCGACCACACTTCAAACTTATATAGGTAGGTTCTCATTACGTAGAATATATCCCCGTGAATGGATATCACCAAGAGCTCTTCTAGTACTCTTGGCCTTGAGAACTTTCAAGGGACGACTACCTCGCTCCTCACGGTCCAAAGCAACGATGGGTCATTAAACTTTGTTGCTTACAAAATCCATAAAGAATTACACCACATTGAATTCAAACACAATGTTACTTGTGTGTGAATTGGGCTTTCTAGATGAATTTTTTAGCGTAAACCGATTGCAATTGACGCTTGTTCAATTGAATCCCTACTCATGGCTTTCGTAAAGAAATCAGCCAAATTTAACTTAGTGTTCACATAATCAAGAGTGATGACCCCATTAACGATAAGCCCTTGCACTAGGCTGTGCCTAAGAGCAATATGACGGGATTTACCGTTATACACTTGACTATAAGCTTTCGCCAATGCCGTTCTGCAATCTGTATGGATTGCCACCGGTGCTATAGGCATTGGTAAGATGGGTATCTCAAACATGAGATCCCTTAACCATTCCGCTTCCTTCCCCGCAGACGCTAGCGCAATAAACTCGGAAGCCATAGTGGAATCAGCGATGCACGTTTGTTACTTAGAAGACCATGAAATGGCTCCTCCCCCATAAACAAACACCCAACCACTTGTTGAAGAATTATCTTCTTCATTAGTGATCCAACTTGCATCGGAATAACCTTCCAAAACTGGAGGTTCTCCACTATAAATGATACCACGATCTAAGGTACCCTTCAAGTATCTTAATACTCTCCTAATCGCATTCCAATGATGCGGACCCGGATTGCTAGTAAATCTACTCAATTTTGCAACCGCAAACGCAATATCCGGTCTAGTACAAGTCATCGCATACATAAGCGATCCAATTATCTTCGAATATGATAATTGCGAAACTGGTTCTTTATCATGTCTAAATAATTTGACATGTGGATCCATAGGGGTCGAGATAGGAGTTGACTCGAACATATTGAACCTTTTAAGTACTTTCTCAATGTAATGAGATTGACTTAATTTGATTCCATTGCCGTCTCTAATGATCTTTATGCCTAAGATCACATCGGCCTCCCCCATATCCTTCATTTGGAAGGAACTTGACAAAAATTCTTTTGTCTCTTGAACCCGTACTAAATCAGTACCAAAAATGAGCATATCATCAACGTAGAGAAATATTATGACTCCGTCGCCTTGCTCATCAAATTTGCTATAAACGCATTTATCCGCTTGATTCAATTTGAATCCAAAGGACAATATAGTTTCATCAAATTTTTGATGTTATTGTTTTGGTGCTTGTTTTAGTCCG
This sequence comes from Amaranthus palmeri, assembly GCA_019776075.1. NCBI lineage: Eukaryota > Viridiplantae > Streptophyta > Magnoliopsida > Caryophyllales > Amaranthaceae > Amaranthus > Amaranthus palmeri. Next base: position 157,803 of record JAAKBH010000593.1, on the reverse strand, counting down.
TACAACGACTTAACAAGTTTACACACCTTCTTTTCATGTCCTTTCAAAACGAACCCTTCGGGTTGTTTCATATACACTTCTTCATCTAATTCACCATACAAAAACGCAGTTTTTACGTCCATTTGATGAATCACTAGATTATGTATCGAAGCCAAAGCTATCAACAACCGAATGGTAGTTGTCCTTGCAACAGGTGCATATGTATCGAAATGATCGATACCAGGTTTTTGTCTAAAACCTTGTGCCACTAAACGGGCCTTGAACTTATCAATAGTTCCATCTATTTTCATCTTTTTACGAAAGATCCACTTGCAACCAATCGGTTTGCAAGTCGGTGGTAAATCTACCAAAACCCATGTATTATTTCCCATGATTGAGTCCATCTCATCATTAATTGCTTCCTTCCAAGACGCACTGTCTTGAGAAGCCATAGCATCGCTATATGTCAACAGGTCTCCTTCCACATTAAACAAATATGGAAAACTTGATTGAATATCAGTTCGAGTACCTTCAACCAAATATACATGAAAATCTGAACCAAAAGATTTTGGTCTCCGTTGTCTTTTACTCCTCCTAGGAATTTCTTCCACATCATCGGGAGTTTCTTGTTCGATGTTTTGTTGATTCTCATCAACATCATCGTGTTCATTCGGGTTTTCATGTTGAATATCTTAGAATTCAACACCGTCGTCATTGGTACTAATCCGTAGATCTCGTTGTCTACTAATCGATGAAAAACGATTCTCATCGAAAATCGCATCCCTTGACTCTATTATCGAATGAATCGCAATAAAGTCATTTTGTTCTATTACATAGAACCTATAAGTTTTGCTTTGATTAGCATAACCTACAAAGATGCATTCAATGCCTCGTTCACCGAGTTTCTTTCTCTTTGGTCCGGGTACTCTAACAATAGCCCGACATCCCCAAACTTTAAGATAACTAAAGTTCGGTTTTCTTTTGTACTATAACTCATAAGGAGATTCCTTATTGGTTCTATTTGGAACCCGGTTGAGGATGTGACATGCGGTCAACATTGCCTCTCCCCAAAACCCGTCACTCAAATTAGAGTATGACAACATGGAATTAACCATTTCTTGAAGAGTTCTATTCTTCCTTTCCGCCACACCATTTGATTGTGGTGCATAACCGGCGGTAGTTTCATGTATAATTCCCATTGATTGGAAATATTGAGGATTATAATATTCTCCTCCCTTATCGGTCCTTAATCTCTTAAGTTTACCATTAATCTGAAGTTCAACTTCATTCTTGTAAACCTTAAAGAAATCAAGTGCCTCATCTTTTGTATGCAAAAGATAAACATAGCAAAACCTAGAATAATCATCAATAAAAGTAACAACATATCTTTTATTGCCTAAAGATGGTGTGCTATGGAAATCACATAAATCACTATGTACAAGATCTAAAATTTCAGATTTTCTTTCTACACTTTTGAAAGGTGTCTTAGTGATCTTATTAAGCATGCATGTTTTACAATTTACTGATTTTTGTTCACACATTGGTATCATGTCATGCTTAGACATAAATGAAACTTTACCAAAATTAACATGTGCTAATCTAAGATGCCATAAATAATGTAAATCATCATGCGAATTAACATTGCAAATAACATTAGAATATTTACATGACAAAGAGAGTTTAAACAAGTTACAACATAAATAGGCACGTCCTACATACATATTACCCTTACTTATTATACATCTATCGGCTTCGAATACAAGCTTATATCCTAATCTATTTAAGATTGGACCGGAGACGAGATTCCTACTAATGTCGGGTACATAATAAACATACCTAAGGATCAATGTATTCCCCGAAGTACACAAGAGTTCCACTTGTCCTTTGCCAAGGACTTTGATAGGCGAGTTATCTCCCATTTGTTCCTCTTTCTAGCCTCCTCTAGAGTTTCATCCTCCTTCTCTTCCGGTTTTGGAGTGGAAATGACATAGTAGACATTGAGGGAAGTTAACAGAATTTGCATCTTCTTTTGCCACCTCCGAAACTCCACACCCAGAAACTTGTCTAACTTCATAAAGTTTGAAGTAAGATCTTTCACACTTGCCATATTTTCAGAAATATCACAAAAGATTGTTATAAGATGTACAAAAGGAAAGTGCTGTAAATTACAATTACACTACACTACAACTATATACTATGTATATAAGCCTTTGTGTTTATGGCAATGATCTTCTTCAAACAACGAACCACGAACAAGATGAACACCGTAGAGAAGATTTGTTGCAACACAATGGTCACCGGAAATCTTGATATAAGGTTGAAGGCGTATGGAAACTTTCCTTTTGTGATATATCCCCCACAAAGGTACTTGGCACTACTACAAATCATCACTTGTGCCACTAATTATGCCACGGGAATTCAAAATCCGTGGCAAGTTTTGATCTTGCCACGGGAAAAATAGGTTTCAAGACAATATCACAACCATACCCAAGTTTTTTGCCACGGGTAAATATAAACGTGGCAAAGATGCACTTGTGCCACAAGTTATGCCACGGGTAAATATAAACCGTGGCAAACAAGCACTTTTGCCACGGGTAAATTAATATCGTGGCAAACAAGCACTTGCGCCACAAATCTTGCCACGGGATATTTAATTTTTTTGTGGCAAACAAAAAGTTACACCAAAACTTATGTCACAACAAAATATTTATCTGAAAAAAATTTGTGCCACAAATTATGTCTTCGGTAAATACTTATCATGGAAAATAAAGACTTATAGGCTACGATTAAATAGCTATTATGTGATTGTGTTATAAATTAGACACCTGAATTTGAATTACTCGCATGTTTTGATCTTGCCATGGATAGTATATTTTAAGAGAAAATTAAAAAAAATCAAAAGTTTATCAATTATTTAAATTTCAAAATCTTCATTCAACTTAATTAGTTGTATATTTATTAGAAAATAAGTCATTGTTTTTCCTTGTCTTTTAATTTAATATAAGAAAAAAAATTCTATAAATAATTATTCAATTAAATACTCATACTAGACCTTAAACAATAATTTTGGGTAAGATTAATGTATTTTCAATAAAACAGAGAAAGGTTGTTTCTAACCTATTCCAGGACTTTTCATAGCTATTATGTGATTAATGTATTTTCAATAAAACAGAGAAAATAAGGCATTTGTCTGGAAGGAATGTTACTGATTGTTAACATTAAATTCATACTACTAGTTGAATTTCCTTGTTTACGAGTCTAGTGTATAAATGATTTGTAGCCACATGTGGTGTGCCTGGTAGACGAATATAATTTACAATGATTCATTTTTTGTGATAGAAGAATATGATTAGCCACGGGTTATGCTTATGGCAAAACAATATAATTAGCCACGAGATCTACCGTGGCAAGAAAAAGAGTTCTTGCCACAACCATAATTTTCCCGTGGCAACAATCTAGCCACGATCACTTGTGCCACGACATTCTCTAACTAAAATTCCCGTGGCTAGAGATCATAGCCATGGGAAATTCTTACTTGTGCCACGACTGCTACAGTGGCACAAGTGATGATTTGTAGTAGTGTGGGTTACGATGATGGATATTCACAACGAGATACAATCAACCACATTAACCGATGAGTACGCACCGATTAATCTAAACAACAAAGAGTTTATAAGAGAAAATGAAATCAGAAAAACAAAAGAGAAGTTAATTACTCTTCTCAATGAATCAAGAGAAATGAGAGAAAGAACAATAGAAATCAGAATTTCTATCAAATGTTAAGAGTTATTTGATATGCATGTGCCCACACCTATTTATAGAGTGTGAAGAGTCACATGTCTTCATCCAAACCATGCTTGGTGGTTACCAGGCAATAAGAGTGTTTTAGTGAAGTAAAACACTCGTCCATAACAACACAAGTCTTCACGAAGCATAGCTTAGCTTCACGAAATAACACACTGTTTCAGAGTTGCTCGAACGAGCACATAAGGTGTTCGAACGAGCATGATGCAAAACAGTTTCCAGAGACTTTCTGACGCGAAATTCTCTAAGTGCTCGAACGAGCACTATAGGTGCTCGAACGAGCAAATGCCAAAAACAACAACAGAAGCATTCTGACCCATTCTGAACCCAGTGCTCGAACGAGCATAGGTGTGCTCGAACGAGCACTATGTTGCTCGAACGAGCAACCTGGTCGAGCGGCCTCATTTGCTTTGTTTTGTTCTCGTTTTGTTCCGTTGTTACGTTTATGCTTAGTTTATGCCTTAAACATGTTTCTAAGCCTTGGATATATGTCCTACTTGCTCTAAATCTCCAACAATTCTTCTCTTGTATGAGTTTACTCAAGAAGTATTGAAGCAATCAACAATAACCAAGTCGAATATAAAAAGATATTTAGAAATAATAAGAGAAAGAGTATAGATGAGTATATATAATGTTTTGTAGGAAGACGAGATATATCATCATCATCATACTAGTGTTCCCGCACATAAATAAATCTATGGTCAGGGTCTGGGGAAGGAAGATCGACGACGTCTCATACCCATAAGGAGAAAGCGGTCATAAGGAGAAGGGTCTTCAAAGATAGGAACCTACAAATAACCGAACTCTTGCATCTTACATCCACGTTAGCCAAGCATAGGAATCAGCTAACCGCAACCATAGAAAGTGACTTACACAGCTAAAAGGAAACATACATATAACTAGGAAAACGATACTGGTAAGAAAGGCGGTAAAGAGCAATGACAGGAAGACGATATATGAGAACTGCAATTCATGTAAACAAGAAAAACTCTTTATATAGTTTATTACCAACAGCTATAAAACATCTATATATCAATGTGTAATTAATTGAAATCATGGCTAATTACTCAAGGAAATAAAGGGGATGAATAAAAGGGGACTGTACAAAAGGATTAAAGAGCAATAAAGAGAGATAAATGATCATCTAATGCTCCTCCAGCTAGGACTGAACACCGGTCCAAACCCGGACCGGAATCAAAAATTTTGAGGACCGGGGACCGGACCTGTTTCATCCGGTCCGGTTCCGGTCCGACCCTGAAAATTCCGGTCCGGTCCAGGTTCGGACCGGTTGGACCGGCTATTAAATATTGCTTTAAATTTTAAGATGTTTATTATAGTAAAATTCAAAATAAATCATTAATAATAATATTCGTCAATAAAATACTAGCTTGCTTTTTCCTAATAACTTCAATGTCAAAAGTCTATTAATAATAATAGTTATAAACTTATAATGAAAAAATGAATCAGACATTATAACATTGGTAAGTGTTTGATTAAATTATAGAAAATCAGAAGGAAAACAAAGAAGAACAAAAATATTGATGAAAGATGATATGGGTATTGGTGATAAATAATAATAAAAATAAAAAGTTTTTATTCATAAAAACTATTTATTCATAAAAGAGTAGCTACAAGCCATTAACATTATCGTAGTCTATTACGTCCAAATAAATTATTTTTTTTAAAAAAAGAGGGATAATATCATGAAATACTTGAGTATACCAACCCCAAAATCAACCCTAAAATCAAACCAAAAAAAAATCAGATGAACAGAAATCAAAATTTATTCTAAAAATGAACAGAAATCGGACATTAGCAAGCAACTTTGTACCGTCCGTTTGGAGAAGATGAACAGAAATCAGACATTAACAACTAAGTGAAACCCTAAAAAATTTTATTGAATGATTGACTGAAATCAAGATTTCTGAGGGAAAATCAGGAATACCCATAATAGATAATCACATAGATTGGCATTTTGTTCCTTAATAGCTAGAATAAATTAATAAATAGCATCAACCCATAAAAGAATTTCCTAAAAGACTAGCAAGAATCTTGGTAAAATTGAGAAAAATAAAGAAATCTTAGAGAAATGAAGGGTAAATGATAAAGGGAGAAGGTGAAAAGTGTAGTTCTATAATGGGGGTTGATTCCCTCCAGCTGTTAAACAACCAGTGCTTAAGAGGCGAAGAACGTGCCTTCTTCATGCTCTCATGCTCTGTTTTTGGGAGAAGCTGCCGTGACTGTGAGGGTCGTGAAGAATGGATTTGGAGAAGAAGGGTGCGCCGTTGAAGGTAGGCAGAAGGTTCAAGGCAGTAGCAATTCTAATTTCTAACCCTAAAAAGAGCTATTTATATTTAGGTCAAATTTCAGAAATAAAAAAAGCTAAATTATAATATCCGGTCCTAACCGGGTCGACCCTGAATTTTCCAGGTTTGACCGGACTGGACCGGAAACCCGAAATTGGAAATTTTATAGGACCGGAGACCGGACCTGATGCTACCGGTCCGGGTCCATCCGGGTCTGGTCTGGACCGCCGGTCCGGTCCACTTTTGCACAGCCCTACCTCCAGCCCCTAAACTATCTTTATAATATAACAATCCCCAACTAAAGATAGTTTCTCATAATATGTGATATGGCTAAGGAAAAATCCTTGCACTTAACACCAAGTGAACGAGGTTTTGAACCTTATGGTGTGCAGAGTGAGGCAACAATCCATAAGCGAACGAGAATGAATTGCATCTTGAATACTAAAGGCTTTTGATCAAAGAATGAACTATGTCTTAAATTCTAAAATTTAAGTTGAGACTGCCACAACACATGCATTTAATTCTATAAATATTGATTGCTATGCTGAAACATATAAAATTTCCACATAAGTTTGACCAAAATGCGCATCAAGTGCTGAAGGTTGATAGAAGGTCTATAGTTCTTTTTTTTTTTTTGGGGGGGGGGGGGGGGGGGGGCGGTGAATAGACAGTATGATCGTTTAACATTTTTATCTTGATGGTTAGCTCCAGAGCTTGTGAAGCACTTCAAGCAATTTTCTGGAAACTATTCTAAGCCTATTATGAATTGAAAACTAAGACTAAGATGCAAAAATTTAAGGTAGATATAACACGATAATTGCTATCAAGGTTTAGGTATCAATAGTCGATTCGCCGCCTGTGGGTTCTTTTTCAACATGTAATATTCAAATCTCTTTTAATTGGAACTTAGACCACTAAGAAGATCTCTCTATCTTCTCTCATGTAATAATCTGAGTTAAAGTGAATCAGATATTCACATGTAAAAATGAATTCAAGATTACACGTCAGACATTTAAGTTAAACCGAATTTTAGGATCGACAACGTTCTAGCGACAAAGAAATAATTAAATATCAACAATAATAATAAGTCAGTGGATAAAGACTCAATTCCTTTAAGTGATGGTATTCAAAATACATATTAAATTAAACAAATAAATTAAGTAATTATATTTAGTTGTTTAATAGCTCCAATATCATATTAGATATAAAGTAATTAATTGATAAATAATTTAAGTCCAAAATTTGTGAAGTTGACTTAAGTTAAACGTCCTTATAAAATAAGGTTAAATAAAAAGGTTTGTTTTGATAAGTTATTACATGTTTTTACATGTCTTATAACTTGATATTTTGAATGAGTAATTTATTTAGTAAACAAGTTAATACTTATTATAGGTTTTCTTATAAATATTATGGAGTTATTTTTTTTAGCTCACCTGAAAAATAGAAAGAATAATTCAAATGAAGCTAAAATCTAGGATCTTTTGTGGCTTATGTTTTTCGGTTGTTTTTGCTTGAGTTATTCAATATTCAATGCTTGGCATGAGTACTAACGAGACAACATATCAAAGAATTGAAAGAGCTAAAAATGGAAACAAAAATGTGTATTGACCAAGTCTTAGCGGACCGCTAGATTTTACTTGCTACTCAAGGTTTTGAAGACTGATTCAACATGACTAGATTGACAAAATATAGGAGTGAAGTTTCATTGGTTTGTATGACTATGTTGAGACGTAACATATATATAAGAGCTCAAGATTAAGGTATTGCAACACTACTTACGGAATAGCCTTTTACTTACTTTGAGATTTAATATTCAAAAAGTGTTGTAAACTTAGTTCATCTAACTCTCATATTTGTAATAGGATTTAGAGTAAAAGGGAGTTAGAATCACTACTACAAATCATTACTTGTGCCACAGTAGCAGTTGTGGCGCAAGAGTTTCCCATGTCTATGATGTCCAGCTATGAGAATTTAAGTTAGAGACTACCGTGGCAAAAGCGATCGCGGCTAGATTGTTGCCACGAGAAAATTATGGTTGTTGCATAAAATCTTTTCGGTACATTCTGTGGCTAATTATATTCTTTTGCCCAAGCATAACCCGTGGCTAATCTTTTATATATATATATATATATATATATATATATATATATATATATATATATATATATATATATATATATATATATATATATATATATATATATATATATATATATATATATATATATATATATATATATAGTCAAATAATTTGAATTATATACCAAAAAAAAATAGATACAGAGGGGAAACGCTTAGTCTAGAAATTAACTCCAGACCAAGCCACCAAAAAACGCTATCACTCACAACAAAAAGGGGAGCGATAACCCAAAAACTACCAAAAGGAACCTACATAGATACAAGCAAATCAATCATCCTATTGTTTACCCTCCCTGCTACTCTAAAAACAACAAGATCATACATCTCTTTCAGACTGAAGGTACGGTTATCAAAGATTTTGCCATTCCGCTGTCTCCAAATACAGTATATCATCTCCGTCCATATCGCAACAATCAGCTTGGCTCGATCAGTCTTCTTCCTACTTATCTTGGTCATGAACCCAATTTCAGCATGAAAATCAGGTTCATCCAGCTGCTCGGGGAGGAAAGAGAAAATCATAGCACGGATATCTTTAGCGTTCTGACACTCGAAGATAAGATGTTGAATCGATTCATTTGCCATATTACAAAGCACACACTTATCATCTGTAGTGTCAATCCATTTCCCAATTCTGTCTTTTGTTGCGAGACGATTTTGAATTGCTAACCATGTGATGAATTTTGCGCTTGGACTGGCAAGATTCTTGATCATGATGTTCCCCCAAGTCACTCTAGGAGCTTCCTCTATCAGCTGGTTGTAGGTCCCTGCAATTGTAAAGTTGGGATCATTTGTGAACTTTTCCCAACCCCCTAATTTCTCAACAAGATGGCTTTGTTTGATGATCTTCTTAAAAACCCATGAAGCATGAATGGAGACTTTCACATTGCTGATCACTTGGTTGTTCATATAGTAGCTGTGGACCCATTTAACCCAAAGATTGTCTTTCTTTCTCGCTAAATTCCAAAGATGCTTGAGAAGGGCAGCTTTGTTCCAAGTGTGCATATCTTTTAGGTTTAGACCCCCCTTTGACATAGGCAGAGTCATCTGGTTCCAAGCAACATCGCTTTCTTAGTTATCCCCTCTTTTCCGGTCCAGATGAATGATCTGCAAATGCTCTCGACCATCTTAATCAATTTCTTTGGGAGGCAAAAGATCTGGGCCCAGAAATTTTGGATGCCCCTGATAACGCTACGGACTAGCTGAATTCTCCCTGCATAAGAAAGGAGGCGTGAAGACCAGTAGCTAATCCTCCCAACAATTTTGTCCACCAGTGGCCGGCAATCTCTAGTATTGAGCTTTTTAGAATGGAGAGGAACCCCCAGGTAGCGGAAAGGGAAGCTACCTTCTTCCATTTGTAGAAACTGTCTTAACCTGTTTCTAGTTTGATTATCCACCCCTGAGAAGTACACATTGCTTTTGTTGACATTTGCTTCAAGCCCAGAAGCTCTAGAGAACTTTTTAAACGTACTCATCATACTCTGGATGGATATCATATCAGCTCGACAAAACATCAGGAGATCATCTGCAAAAAGAAGGTGCGTGATGCTCTCTTTTTTGCATTTCGGGTGGTAGTGAAAGTTTCCACTATATCTCTGTTCCTGCATGAGTCTAGACAAATAATCCATGGCTATAGCAAACAAATAGGGGGATATGGGGTCACCCTGGCGAAGGCCTTTCTTTGCAGCAAACGGCTTTATAGGATTACCATTTACTAACACAGAGAAAGAAACAGTTGTGACGCAAGCTCTGATCCAATCAATAAACCTAGGCGGGAAACCCATCTCGGCCATGACATACAAAAGGAAGTTCCAGCTGATCGAGTCATAAGCTTTCCTGAGGTCCATCTTGATCATGCAACGAGGGCTATTGTTTTTGCGGGAATACCCTTTAATGATCTCAGCAGCAAGGAGAATGTTGTCTGCTAATTGTCTTCCTGGAATGAACCCTGACTGCGCTTGATCTATCACATTACCCATCACCTTCTGAAGTCTACCTGCAAGGATTCTGGAGATGATCTTGTAGATGACATTACAACAAGCAATCGGTCTGAAGTCTCCTACCCTATTTGCATTAGTCACTTTTGGAATGAGGGTGACAGCTGTGCAGTTGAGCGGAGGAAACAAGTTAGACTGAGCAAAGAAGTCTTGAATGGCCCTAGTTAAGTCCTCCTTAATTATGTCCCACGCTTTTTTATAAAAGTGGGCATTAAAACCATCGATCCCCGGAGCCTTATTATCATTCATTCCAAACACTGCTTCTCTAATTTCCTCTTCATGGATCTCTTGAATCAGCATCTGACTATTTTGATTATCAATCTGAGGCCCTCTTCTCATAATTTGTCGATCAATCCCAACGAGATTCTTAGTTTCAGTGCCTTGGAGCTGCTGATAGAACTTTGTGATTTCATCATGAATGCCCTCTGTGGTATTGATCCAATCACCATCTGCATTTAGAAGCTCTGTAATACAATTTGCCGCTCGTCTTTCTTTAATTGAAGCATGGAAGTACGCCGAGCTTTCATCTCCGTGCTTGAGCCAGCTGATTCTAGCTTTTTGCATCAGTGCTTTTTCTTCTATTTTCCTCCATTTACGGAGCTGAGTGATAGTCTCTTTCTCCTGCTGATGATATTCCTCTTTCAAAGGGTCAGCTTGAATTTGGTTTTGAACTGAGATCAAATCTTCTTCCCATTTTCTGATTCTACCATCTATCCCTGCAAACTCCTGCTTGTGTAGCTTTTTCAAAGCTCTTTTCACATTGTTTAAACGATACCAAATATTCTGTAGCCCTGCCCCTTTAACTTTCATGTTCCACGCTTCTTGAACAATGTTGAGGAAGTCCTTGTGATCACACAAGTAGTTGAAGAAACGGAACGGGTTATTCTGCTGCTGAATGGTGTTCTCGAGCTTGAGGATCAGCGGAGTATGGTCTGAGGTCTGGGGATTGGCATACACTACAGTAGCTTGGCTAAATGTTGTTAACCAGTGCAGGTTACCAATCGCATGATCAATCTTAGTCAGAGTGCGTTGCTCCCCACATTCTTTGTTTGACCATGAGTAGTAGTGCCCTTTTTCTCTAATCGGATGAAGATCATTATTCTCTAACCACTGCAACATGTCATGAGTCTCATAGGTGGTGACCTGGGATCCATTTTTCCTGTGTTCTTCCCTGTATATTGCATTGTAGTCGCCAATGTATAAGCACGGGGTATTGAAGTTCATATGCTCAAGATCATGCCACAAGTTCTTCCTATCTCGAACATTATGCATCCCATAAATAAATACAACATGGAAAGCTTGACTGGCATTTATCGGAGTCACTTTTGTAGCAATGAATTGTTGATGACTTTCATATTCCTCTACTTTGCACTGGTCTTGCCTCCATCCTACCCACACACGCCCTTTATCATGATGGTTATAATTAGCTAGCCACTTCCACTTATTGCCAAGCTTTTGTTGAATTTTCATGGCTTTTCTCAACTCCACTTTAGTCTCCAGCAAACCTACAATATTAACACTGTTAGTAGCAAGGAAGTTTTTCACCTCCTTGATTTTTGCGGGGCTATTTAACCCCCTCACATTCCAAGCCGTAATAATCATTGGTCCGAGGGAATTAAGGGGTTCCCGTCCCCATGTTGGATAAGTAGAGCAAAGTCTGTGTTAGGACCATTTTCCGTTGTATTTTCCACATTGCCACTTCCTATACTGTTCTGATTTTTATTGTGCACCCTCCTCGCAACCTTTCCCGGAGCAACCGGGGTCCAATCATCCACCATCAGTCCTCCAGCACCGTACCTCTCAGCAGACAGCAGCATACTGCTACTGTTCTGATCAGTATGGTTCAGGGCCTGCACTTGCTGTTCTGTGCTGTTCAGGTCAGTGGGGTTCTGCCCACCTGGAGGTTTGCTACTGTGCTGTTCAGAGCTGGTATAGTGCCCACCTGCAGGGGCTGTACTGCTAGCATGCTGTGAGACATCCATGTCCTGCCCTTGTTCAGTATTAAGCTCCCCTATAGAGTTGATTTTATTTTTAAGCTCCTCCACACTAGTTAACCCTTGGATGACTCGAGCAATGTTTTTGGGTATCCACTTTTTTTATTCCCCTTTTGATTTGTCTTCCTCCGTTTGTTTACTTCCCTTATGGTTCTCTAAACTACCTTCCTCCTTGCATTCGTGTCCTATTTTGTGACATTTATGACAATAATACGGTCGCCATTCCGGAATGACTTTTTGGAGGAACTCCCTTCCTGTTTCATCTCTCACTTTAACCTCTTTAATGAACTCCTGTGTAATGTCAACCTCAACGAGAACTCTCGCATAAGAAACTTTTAATTGCTTCGCAGTGCAGTCATCAGCTATGATCGGGACACCAACCGCACTCACAATCCTACTCAATGTTTCTACACCCCAACAATGCAGTGGTAGTCTAGGGAGTCTAATCCATACCGGAATAACTCTCACAATTTCTTCCTGAAAATCAAATGATTTACTCCATTTTTTTACTACCATGGGTGCTCTATTCAGAAAATATGGTCCCCCATTAAGGATCTCATCACAGTCTTTCTCATTAGCAAATTTCACAATAAAATATCCATCTTCATGGGTATGAATCACAGGCATGGTAATACAAGTCCAATGTTTTCTAATATATCCCCTAAGTATATCACTTGAGACATTACCACCTACGACATATATCACAGCAGCTGATTCCCACACACTAATTAAATCTACAACATCATTCGACTCAATTTGAACTATATGTTGACCATTTTCAATCATGGGAGGAATATATTTAAGAGGCAATCCAATTTGAGTCTTTGAGGGGGTTACCTTGTCCTTCCATGAGGGAAGGTTTAACACTACTCCATGGTTACTATTTCCTGAGGTGGCAGCCGTGAGTGCAGGGAATGCTGCTTCGAATGACTCAACTTTGTCTTCCAAAGGAGTATTCTGAAATTTCCCAAGTTGCAATTGAATTTCTGCTATCTGCTGCTTCAAGGCTTCGAACTCTGCACTCCCCCTTGTTTCAATTACTTCCTTATCAGTTCCCAAATTAGACTCAGTGGAGTCCGAATTAAGAGTGCTGCCACCGCTTAATTCCAGGTCTGACGCCTGTTGCTGCTGCTTGTCTTCGCCGGTCCGATCAAGTTCACTTTCACTTTCAACCCTAACTTCCGATTTCTCCCCACTACTTCTAGTAGTCATGGTTCTGGGTCTTTCAGGTTCCACTCTTCCTCTCCCACGTCCTCTACTCCCCTTACCACCGCGCATAATATTGGGGAAGCTTGTCGTTGCCGGAAAATTAGAAGCTGATCGGAGAAAACGGCTAGGCGCCCATCGTTCTCCAGCCCTCCTCTCTCTAACGGGTATTATATATATTATATATATATATATATATATATATATATATATATATATATATATATATATATATATATATATATATATATATATATATATATATATATATATATATACATATATATATATATATATATATATATATATATATATATATATATATATATATATATATATATATATATATATATATATATATATATATATATATATATATATATATATATATTAGCATGGTCGGTGCCATATACAAAATCATATCTAAACTCCTATCCCTGAGGCTGAAAGAGGTCATATCCCCCCTAATTGATGAGGCATAAAGTGCTTTTGTGAGGAACAGACAAATACTTGATGGTGTTCTCATTGCAAATGAATCCATAAGATGGCTAAAAAAGAAAAAGATCCATGGTGCACTGCTCAAACTAGATTTCCAAAAGGCATACGACTCAGTAAATTGGCGTTTTCTTGAGCTAGTCTTGGTGAAACTGGGTTTTGGGAGACAATGGATTAAATGGATCATGAACTGTGTAACAACCGCTTCTATGTCAATCCTCCTCAATGGCTCGCCGCTGAAACCGTTCAAAATGGAAAAGGGACTGAGACAAGGCGACCCACTATCTCCCTACCTGTTTATCTTGGTTACTGAAATCTTGGTGGTACTCTTGAACCGGGCTCAACTCCATAATCTCATCCAGCCTTTGGAAATTGGTAAGAACAAGGTAAATCTCAAACTCCTTCAATTTGCTGATGATACTCTTATTTTTGTGCCTCATAGTATATCTTGCATCACAAATTACTTTCGTATTCTGGATGTTTTTGCTATTGTGTCTGGTTTGAGCTTGAATTACAGTAAATCTTGCTTCATCACTTGGAATACGGAGGATCACATATGGGCGGAAAATGTAGCACGAAGCTTTGGATGCATGCACTCAAAATGCCCAATTACATATTTGGGAATGCCACTTGGAGCAAACATGAACACAACCCTTGCATGGAAGCCAGTGATACAGAAAATTGAATCCAAGCTCAGCTCGTGGAAGGGAAAGACTTTGTCGAGAGCAGGAAGACTTACTCTGATCAAAAGTGTGCTCAATAGTCTACCTGTTTACTTTATGAGCTTATTTAAGATGCCAAGAACAGTTGCCCAGAAAATAATTCAGCTACAAAGAAGATTCTTTTGGATTGGATCAAACCCAGACAAAAACCCAATGCCCACCATCAATTGGGACAGCATGTCACTACCGAAAAACAAAGGTGGCCTGGGTATTGGTAATATCCTATATAAAAACCTAGCTCTGTTATTCAAGTGGTGGTGGAGATACACAGAGGTTGATAACTGTAGAAACGTATAGACGACGAAGTGTAACAAGAGGGGGGGGTGAATTGTTACTTGTTCCCGTTAGATTATTTTCACCCTTTTCTTGCGGAATTATGAATAAAGAAAATACTCAAAACAAATTAAAAGAAAACTTAAAGAAACATAAAGAATTTAACGTGGGAATAAGAACCACGACCCTCTAGGGATTTCTCTTCTCTATTATTTTATGTAATTCAATTCTCTATTACATAAAATATTTCTCCTTCTCTTTCTCCTTCTCTTCTCGGTTTCTTTCTTGTTCCCTTTCTCGATTCTCCTTCTCTTTCTCTCTTCTCTTTCTCTCTTCTCTTTCTCACTTCCCCCTTAGACTTACCCAAGTCTAATTACAAATTCTCTCAAAAACCCATACAAGATAAATTCTCTAAATTGGATGAACAAATAAAGATAGCACAAGGAAATATTTTGGAATTAAATTTTCGATTAAGAACATCAATATTTTCCTTTTCTTGAATCTTGAATCTCACGAAATTTGGGCACAATTTTTCGGAAAATAATTTTCTCTCAATGTTGATCACCAAGGGAGCACTCGAATGATATGAATGATTATTTTTCTCCCTTGATCTCCATAGGAGAATTCTAAAGATTTTACATGAATATTTCTCTCCTTGTTGATCGCCAAAAGCTTTGTGCCGGTTAGAAAAATGATTTTATAATCTTTTTAAAACAAGTTATGCCATAAACCCATAATCTATAGATAAGGGAATAGTGGGCATTGACCGTGAGCAATATGAATAACTACCTTGGTGGTTATTCAAAGTCAATCTTTGACTCTAGCTAAAAATAGCCATTTTCAAGAGACTTTTTAGGAGTTAGTTATTTTAATTCTTTGATTAATTCCTTGTGCTTTCTAAGTTGTTAACCGTACAACAAAACTAAAATATAGAAAAATAAACTCAAGACTTTTTCTAAATTAATTTTGTTGACTTCTCCTCTGACCGGATTCTGGAGGAACACCGTACTGTCTCTATCTGCGACTTCATCAGTTTATCAATATCTGGAACAGTAGACTTGGATTCTACTCTTGACTTCCTCATTGACCTTCTCTACTGACTTTGACTTTGTTGACTTTGACTTTGACTTGTACGATTGCCATTGACCAGTCCTTAGGTACCATCGACGATTATAATAATCGGATATTTAACCTACAAAACAATCTCTAAAATACTTTGTTTGTTTATAATTTGTTAAGTCATCATCAAAACTCAAATGGGCCAACAAATTCCCCCTTTTTGATGATGACAAACTTATAAACAAACTTGGTTAAAAGAAAGAGTAAAACTAATAGCTTTGAACATGTTAGAGATCAATCACAAGTTCAAACATATTTAGTAAATTAAATCGTTACAAGTAATTTACCAAATTCTAAAGCAAGCATATTACTCTAAAATATTTTTGGCGAAAATCATGTGATTAAGCATGACTTAAAATTTTTCAATTTTAAAATAAAACATGAAACAAAACATAAACATAAATACCAAAATCGTATAAACCAAAAACATAATAATTAGGAAGCTTAAAAACATAAAGACATAAAATTAAAAAATAAGAAGCACAACAAGCTAAGTAATTCTAATTAAGTAATTCAAGACAATTAAGTAAGTCAAGAAAATTATGAGATGTATGAATCAAAGATAAACAAAGTGATATTCAATAAAACTATTGTTTGCAACTCTTCTCCCTTAAGTATATCAAACAGTAAGTTAAAACAACACAAAACAGAGAAACAACTATCAAGATCAAGCAAAAACATAAGCATTCACAAGCATTCATTTAAGTTTGTTTGCTACTCTTCCCCCTTTTGGCATCAATCAAAAAGTAGGGATATGAATCAAAGCACAGCTCTAAGGCAAGCGTTAGACAAATTAAGATAGTAAGCAGCAAACTAAGAAAATAAATGCCCAAACATAAATCGAGAAAGCATGCAAGCAAACATATTAGACCATGGGATAAGAAAATAAAGATGATATATAGGATGAAAAAGTTGTGGGTTAGTAGCATAAACCAAGAGAAATTGTCTTGTACCCCAGCAGGTACTTAAAAAGCAAAAGAAAATATTGTTTAAAGATTACATATAAAATGGGCCAACCAAACATCAAATTTTTAATTGAAAATAGAAGCAGGAGGGATCAGGCAGCAGTCTCTTCCTCAACATATCAAGGATTATGGAGAGGACATGAGCAAGGGTAGTAGGATGAGGAGGGATAGTAGTGGGATCATCAAAACCAGTGGGTAAAGGTGATGGTGGTGATGTAAATGGTGGTGGAGTAGTGGCTATTGGTGATGGTGGTGGTGATGGTATAAGTGAGTTTGGTTTTGGTGACGGTGGAGTATGAGAGGTAATATCAGCATTTAGGCACGAAGAACTCTTGGATGATTTCTTGATATTCTTGAGAGGCACATTGAGATCCTCATCTTCTGAACTAGATTGTTCATCCTCTAGTTTCTCATTCTCTTCTTCCCCAACCTGTTCCCCCTTACTAACAGCTTCCCCCTGAGTCACTGTTTTCCCTTGTTCCTGTTCTGTTTCTGCCTCAGTGGTGGCAGTGGGAACAGTTTCCTGCTCTACATTCTCTCCTTCTACTTCAGTTTCACCTTCCTCTTGTTCCTTATCAGAACTCACATACTCAACATCTTCTTCAACATCCTCTAGAATTCCATTTTCATTTGATGTAAGATGCAAGTTATTAAGACATTTAGCACCTTTTTGTTGTTAGCACTCATTGGAAATTCTAGGCATTCAATAGGCACACCAAACTTCTTAAAGATACACATTAACAAACCTCCTCAGCACAATCAGGATCTACTACCTTGGCCTTCTTTGCGGGTTTTGAAGATGAGCTTCCTTTTGTGGTAGAAAAAGTCCTTTTCGTGCCGACATGCATGGGTTTTGTTGTTTTCGGTTTAGATGAAGTCTTGGGAGATTTCATCGTGATGATGAGATTGATTGATGAAGGTTGAAGGAGGAAAATGGGTTTGACGGTTTTGCTAGGAGTAGTACAAGTAATGGGTTTATGAATGATGGATGTGTCATGAGGAGTGGGTTATAAAGGGTTGAATGGACGGTTATGAAAAAGGTTTGTACTACTTCCATAATGGCGGTTTTAGGAGGTGTAAGGGTAGTTATTAATTAAGCTTAGTTCGTTGAATATGTCGATTAAGATAACTACTTTCCGAAACACCTCGATGATCCGTCTTCAATTTTATAAAATAATGTTGGCTCACCGAAATAAATTAAAATAAAGAAAATGCTGGAATTTGTGGAAAGATAAAATATTTTTGTGATTTTTTAAAATAATTTATAATATGTGGGTAATAAAATAATATATAATATAAAATAAGTTATGCTACTTGGTCTAATCAGTTCAAACATGCAAGCAATCAAGATAAAGTTTAAGACATAAATTTAAATAGAAGCATACCCAAATCTCGCAATGATTGAATGAACAATCTTGGTTGTTGTGGTTGATTGAACCCTTCCGATTTTTCAAGATGTTTTGAGGAGGAATACTAGCAATTAAACGTTAGAGAAGCTTGATCATACCTAGCTCCAACCTCATCTTTTCAAATTGTTCCCTTGGAAGCGGTTTGGTCATTATATCTGCAACTTGTTCACTAGTATTGACATGTTTAACAATAATATTTTTATGCTCTACGTTATCCTTAAGGAAATGATGTCTAATATGAATATGTTTAACTCTAGAATGATGCACCGGATCTTTAGAAATACAAATAGCACTAGTATTATCACAATAAATAGGAACACATTCAAATTTGATACCAAAATCTCTTAGCTGTTGTTTAATCCAGAGCATTTGGGAACAGCAGGCTGCTGCTGCTACATATTCAGCTTCTGCTGTGGATAAAGCTACTGTGTTCTGTTTCTTGGAACTCCATGATACCAAACAAGATCCAAGAAACTGTACCATTCCTGAAGTGCTTTTTCTATTTACAAGATCACCTGCGTAATCTGCATCACTATACCCTTTCAAGTCATAGACATCACTTTTAGGATAAAATAAGGATAAGTCATCTGTTCCCTTTAGATATCTAAGAATTCTTTTAACTGCCGTATAATGTGATTCTTTAGGATTTGATTGAAATCTAGCACACAAGCCAACACTAAAGGATATATCGGGTCTACTAGCTGTTAGATATAGTAGTGATCCTATCATGCCTCTATACATCGTTTGGTCAACATTAATTCCGTTAGAGTCTTCATCTAACCTAATGTTAGTGGCCATGGGTGTATGGTTTGTCTTAGCACTATCTAGTCCATATTTCTTTAGAAGTTCTTTTATATATTTTTGTTGATGAATAAAGATACCGTTAGCAGTTTGTTTAATTTGCAAACCAAGTAAGAAATTTAATTCTCCCATCATACTCATTTCAAACTCATTACTCATTAGGTCAGCAAATTCCTTACATAACGATTCATTTGTAGCACCAAAAATAATATCATCAACATATATTTGAACAACTAATATATTCGAACCTTTATTCTTAAAGAATAAGGTCTTATCAATTTTACCACGTATGAACTTATTTTCAATCAAAAACTTAGATAATCTCTCGTACCATTGTCTAGGTGCCTGTTTTAGCCCATAAAGAGCTTTATCAAGCTTGTAGACGTGATCCGGAGAAATTGGGTTTTCAAAGCCAGGTGGTTGTTCCACATACACATCTTCTTCTAGAAACCCATTTAAGAATGCACATTTTACGTCCATTTGATATAATTTAAAATTCATGAAAGCAGCAAATGAAATAAGAATTCTAATAGCTTCTAATCTAGCTACGGGAGCAAAAGTTTCAGTATAGTCAATACCTTCCTGTTGATTATAACCTTTTACCACCAACCTTGCTTTGTTTCTAACGATTATGCCGTGTTCATCCAGCTTGTTTCTGAAAACCCATTTAAGTCCAATAATCTTCTTGTTCTTCGGTTTTGCTTCTAAGTGCCACACTTTGTTTCTTTCAAACTCGTTTAATTCATCTTGCATAGCTACCACCCAATCCGAATCTTGCAAAGCTTCTACATGATTCTTGGGTTCCATAGTTGATAGAAAAGCAAAGTGTGCACAAAAGTTTCTCATTTGTCCCCTTGTTTGTGTGCCTTTGTTCATGTCACTTATAATCAATTCTAGTGGATGTGACTTATGATGTTTCCACGGTCTTGGAACAAAGTCTCTTGTGAGGACAGATGTGGAAGCTGGTTCACTGACTTGGTTCTGATTTGGTTCAACTTCAATTCTTTCTTCTTGTGCTTCTGTTTGAATTTCTGGATTAGGAACTGCAGGCTGTTCCTGATCTGCCTGTGGTTCCTGTTCTTGATTTTGTTCAACATTCTGACCTTGTTGCTGTTCTACTGTATCTTGATCCTTGTGTATAGTTTCATCATCTTCCAGATCCGCAAGACCTATCTTAAAATCACTTGTTTCTTGTTCACTTGTCATAAAGTTAGTCTCATCAAATATAATGTGAACAGATTCTTCAACACACATTGTTTTCTTATTGTAAACTCTATATGCTTTACTATGAGATGAATAGCCAAGAAATACTGCTTCATCACTTCTTTCATCAAATTTACCTAAATTTCGTTTTCCATTAACATGCACAAAACATCGACATCCAAAGACTCGAAAATATGAAATATTAGGTTTAATTCCTTTAAATAATTCGTAGGGGGTCTTAGAAGTGATTGGTCTTATTAAAACTCGGTTTAATATATAACAAGCAGTATTGACGGCTTCGGCCCAAAAATTTCTAGGTAAACCACTAGCAATTAACATAGTTCTAGCCATTTCTTCTAATGTTCTATTCTTTCGTTCAACAACACCATTTTGTTGTGGTGTTCTAGGCGCGGAGAAATTATGACTTAAACCATGCTCATTACAATAATCCATAAACTTTGAATTTTCAAATTCTTTACCATGATCCGATCTTATGTGGACTAGTTGATTGTTACTAGATTTCTGAATTTTAGTAGCGAATGCAACAAATTCATCAAAAGCCTCATCTTTGCTAGATAAGAATAAAGTCCATGTAAACCTACTGTAATCATCAACTATAACAAAAACATATCGCTTACCGCTGCGACTTTGGATTCTCATAGGTCCACAAAGATCCATATGAATTAATTCAAGTGGTTTTGATGTGGTCACGACATTTTTAGTTTTAAAGGATGACCTTGCATGTTTTTCTTTGGCACAAGGATCACATACTTCATTCTTTTGAAATTTTAGGGACGGTAATCCTCTTACTAGGTCTTTAGTGCGTAAAGTATTAAGCAATGAAAAACTAGCATGACCTAATCTTTTATGCCAAAGTAGAGGGTCATCTTCTATAACACTCAGACATGTTAAACTGGTTTTAGGAACAGTGTGCAGGTCCACCACGTAGGTGTTCCCTTTTCTAATTCCTTCCAAAATGATGTCACCTGTGTCGTTCCTAGAAATCATGCACTTCTCAGAAGTAAAGTTTACAGAGTTACCTTTATCACAAAATTGAGAAATACTTAATAGGTTGTGTTTCAAATTCTCGACCAAAAATACGTTATCTATTGCGTGGGAACTTGACCTTCCTATCTTGCCTTTTGCAATGATTTCACCTTTCATATTGTCGCCAAAGGTCACAGTTCCTCCATCATAGGCTTCTAGTGAGAGAAATTTTGATCTATCGCCTGTCATGTGCTTGGAACAGCCACTGTCGAGATACCATGAGCTGTTCCCCCTCACTAGAACCTGCAAAACGAACTTAGTTGTTAGAGGGTGGAACCCAGCCATCCTTGGGTTCCGTGTTGATTAAACAAGAATTAAATTTCTTAATCTAAACTCTATCGACGTATATTTGGTTCGTTTTGTTGTGCTGTTCCCTTTTTAAACATTTATGTTTCAGGTGCCCAGTTTTGCCACAAAAGGAACAGACTTTGTTACTTGGGAGATCAACATAGACCTTTTTCTTTTTATCATTTTTATCATATCCTAGACCTTCGGTTCCTTTAGTTCTAGCATTAAGAATCCATTTGGGAACTTCTCTAGTTTTCCCTTTATCTCTTGAATTTAATTCAAGCTTAAGACGATCGTTTTCTTTTAAGGCGGATTCTAGATCGGATTTCATTTGGAAGAGTACCCATTGAATTTCTTTATTAGTCTCATAATCTACTTCCATATCAAATTGCTCTAATTGATTCAATTCAATATTTAACATGATGTTTTCTTCTTTAACTTTTTCTAAGGCTTCTTTTAACATCACATTATTATCAAGCAATTCAAAGAATCGATTTTGCACATCGGATCTAAATGAATTAAGGTAGGATATTTGGTCTTTACATGTTTTAAGGTCTTTTTCAGTTTTGAGAGTGGTGGCGGTTTGTTTTTCTAAATTTTCATGAGATTCTAAAATCATTTTAACTAATCTATGTTTATCTAATTTAAACAAATAATCAGAAAATGGATCAGGAGACAGTACCTCTTTTCCTTTAGATGTATCGTCATGAGTAGCCATGAAACAGAGGTTAGCTACCTCTTCTTCTTCCACGGGGGCTTCGGTTTCGGTTTCACTTTCGGACTCTCCCCATGCAGCTATCATGGCTTTGCGGAAATCGGTTTTGTTGAAATTTCCCTTTGTTGGTTGTCTTTCTGTTTCTCTTGCTTTCTCTTTAGCTTTCTCGTCCTTCCATAGTGGGCATTCCTTTATGAAGTGCTCGGTACTTCCACATTTGTGGCATTCATAAGTTTTGGATTTAGAAGTTCCTTTTTCTTTGTAGTTTATTTGATTTTTATATCTATTGTTTCTGAAGAACTTCTTGAATCTACGTACCAGCATTGCTGCCTCTTCCTCATCAGTTTCTGAATTTTCTTGATCGTCTACTGTGAGAGCCAAACCTTTGTTCCTGGAACTGTCAGCTGTTCCCAGATGTAATTCATGAGTCATCAGGGAACCAGCCAGCTCTTCCAGATTAAACTTTGTAAAATCTTTAGATTCTTGAATGGCTGTGACCTTTGCTCTCCAACGATCATCTTAAGGTAGGCTTCTTAGGATCTTTCGCACTTGTTCATCGGTTGGAATAAGCCTTCCAAGAGAGACTAACTCATTTGTGATGTTCGTAAACCTAGTAAACATTTCTTGAATGCTTTCTTTAGGTTCCATAACAAATCTTTCATATTTGGACATGAGTAAGTCAATCTTGGAACGCTTGACTTCGCTTGTTCCTTCATGGGTAACTTCCAGCAGATCCCAAATTTGTTTTGCTGTTTTGCAACCCATAATGCGATTGTGTTCATTAGGACCAAGCCCACAATGAAGTAATTTAATAGCAAGAGCGTTCATTTCCATCTTTTGAAAATCTTCTTTCTCATATTCCGTGATTGGTTTGGGAACAGTCTCGTTGATGGAGTTGGTAGTAGTTACCCTCAAAATCTCCAACTTCGATGACTCTCCAAACTTGATAGTTTTCGGCTTTGATGAAGATCTCCATCCTGTTTTTCCAATAGGTATAGAATTTGCCATCGAACATTGGTGGTCTCTGAGTAGAGTACCCTTCTTCCATACGCTCGTTCATTTTCATCATCTCTAAAGCACCAAGATACGGCTCTCAGGGTTTCCTGATTTAATGAGGAACAGGGCTCTGATACCAATTGTAGAAACGTATAGAGACGACGAAGTGTAACAAGAGGGGGGGGGGTGAATTGTTACTTGTTCCCGTTAGAGTATTTTCGCCCTTTTCTTGCGGAATTATGAATAAAGAAAATACTCAAAACAAATTAAAAGAAAACTTAAAGAAACATAAAGAATTTAACGTGGGAATAAGAACCACGACCCTCTAGGGATTTCTCTTCTCTATTATTTTATGTAATTCAATTCTCTATTATATAAAATATTTCTCCTTCTCTTTCTCCTTCTCTTCTCGGTTTCTTTCTTGTTCCCTTTCTCGATTCTCCTTCTCTTTCTCTCTTCTCTTTCTCTCTTCTCTTTCTCACTTCCCCCTTAGACTTACCCAAGTCTAATTACAAATTCTCTCAAAAACCCATACAAGATAAATTCTCTAAATTGGATGAACAAATAAAGATAGCACAAGGAAATATTTTGGAATTAAATTTTCGATTAAGAACATCAATATTTTCCTTTTCTTGAATCTTGAATCTCACGAAATTTGGGCACAATTTTTCGGAAAATAATTTTCTCTCAATGTTGATCACCAAGGGAGCACTCGAATGATATGAATGATTATTTTTCTCCCTTGATCTCCATAGGAGAATTCTAAAGATTTTACATGAATATTTCTCTCCTTGTTGATCGCCAAAAGCTTTGTGCCGGTTAGAAAAATGATTTTATAATCTTTTTAGAACAAGTTATGCCATAAACCCATAATCTATAGATAAGGGATTAGTGGGCATTGACCGTGAGCAATATGAATAACTACCTTGGTGGTTATTCAAAGTCAATCTTTGACTCTAGCTAAAAATAGCCATTTTCAAGAGACTTTTTAGGAGTTAGTTATTTTAATTCTTTGATTAATTCCTTGTGCTTTCTAAGTTGTTAACCGTACAACAAAACTAAAATATAGAAAAATAAACTCAAGACTTTTTCTAAATTAATTTTGTTGACTTCTCCTCTGACCGGATTCTGGAGGAACACCGTACTGTCTCTATCTGCGACTTCATCAGTTTATCAATATCTGGAACAGTAGACTTGGATTCTACTCTTGACTTCCTCATTGACCTTCTCTACTGACTTTGACTTTGTTGACTTTGACTTTGACTTGTACGATTGCCATTGACCAGTCCTTAGGTACCATCGACGATTATAATAATCGGATATTTAACCTACAAAACAATCTCTAAAATACTTTGTTTGTTTATAATTTGTTAAGTCATCATCAAAACTCAAATGGGCCAACAATAACACATTGTGGAAGCGCATTCTTTTGTCCATCCATGATATCACTGGCGTCAAGGCATCCTCAGACAACTTTAGCAAGGTAAAGGAAGGGATTTGGCATCAAATGGGAAGTAATGACGAGCACACCCGGAAAATACGCAATATCATTGAAGATAGTATGAAAGTGACCATTGGAGAAGGGACATCAACCTCATTCTGGTATGATAAATGGTGTAGTTGTGGATCATTAAAAACTGTATTCCCGCGTCTTTTTGCCTTTTCTCTGCAGCAAAATTGCCTAATCTCACAAATGGGCAACTGGCACGATGGAGCATGGATATGGAATCTGAGATGGAGGAGAGCATTGTTTGAGTGGGAAATTGAGGAACTTGGAAGACTCGAAGACATCATTGCCGTGCACTCATTAAGAAGAGGTTGTACAGACGAAATATCTTGGAGTAACACAAACACCATACAATACCCCACCAAAACCATAATCGACATGGCTTGTGAAGAGCGAAATTTGGTTGGGTCAAGACACATCACAGACATCATCTGGAGTAATAATTTTCCCCCTAGAGCCCAACTAACTTTGTGGTTCGCTTGTCTAGAAAAATTGAAAACAGGGGACTGTCTGTTAGACAAGGGAATCATAGATATGCAACAAGCCACATGCGCCTTTTGCAATAATGAAGTGGAGTCAAATTCTCACATCCTTTTCACATGCCAGTTCTCTTGGAAGGTTTGGATGCAGATACTCAAATGGTGGGGTATCCAGGGGGTACTACAAAGTAAATGTCAACATTTCGTAGAAGATTGGTGTGGCCTAATGAAAAACAGAAAGTGGAAGAAACTTTGGATTTTGACTATGGGGTGTACTATATGGTCTCTTTGGTTCGAAAGGAACAACACCAAGTTTGAAATGAAATCGCCGCACCTACAGAGCTTTATTCGAAATCTGCGAACGAGAATAGGTATATGGGCGAAGGAATTGGTTGATTGCAACGGCTACTCAGCACAGGACGTGGCAAACAACTTGGAGGACATTGTATCATGATCAAACTTGGCATATCTTGTGGTGTTTGGTTTTTTAGATCTATCTTCTATAGTTTTTGCATAGATAGTTTGGAGTATGGTATATGTATGGGTGTAAAACTAGGTGAACCTCATGTAGAAGGATGATCTTTTCGTTTGCTTTGGCGTAGACCACCCCTGCGCTGTCCTGGGTGGCCTGGTTCTTGGCCCCTTCCCCCTAATTGCTTTTTCTTCCCCTCGCGGGGTTTTTATATGCCGGCGGGGCGTCGGGTATCCAGTCTCAGTGTATGGGGTTGTTTCTGTTCCATCATAAAACTTCCAAATTTGCGAAAAAAAAAAAATATATGTATATATATATATATATATATAGATATATATATATATATATTATATATATATATATATATATATATATATATATATATTATATATATATATATATATATATATTATATATATATATAGTATATATATATATATATATATATATATATATATATATATATATATATGTGTATATATATTATATATATTGTGTGTATATATATATATATATGTGTGTATTATAGATTTATATATATATATACTATATATATATATATATATATATATATATATATATATATATATATATATATATATATAATATATATATATATATATATATATATATATATATAGGGGAGGGATCCAATGAGAAGAGCATTGAAAATGAGAAGGGTAAGAAGCATTTTACACCCTTGATTTCACTTACATAAAAAAATCAGTGGTCACGATTGAGCATAAAAAGCATAATTGTAAAAGTAACTATGTTACACAGAAAGGTAACTATGACATCAATTTTAAAATGTTCTTTTTTTATAACATAGTATCCATTTTTGGATACAGAGTAACCAAAAAAATCAAACAAAAATCCTTCTCATCCTTCTCATTTTAAAACCTTCTCATTTGATCCTACATCTATTTATATATGTATGTATGTATATATATATATATATATATATATATATATATATATATATATATATATATATATATATATATATATATATATATATATATATATATATATATATATATATATATATATATATATATATATATATATATATATATATATATATATATATATATATATATATATATATATCAATTAATAAAATACTCAATCATACGAAATATAAACCTAGAAAAATAAATTGTCCAACAAGCTTCATCATGCAAAATCAAGAAACATGAAAATATCAATTAATAAAAACTCAATCATATGAAATCAATGACAATAACCCACAAGGCCATCAAATACTTCATTTAATCCCTAAAACACAAACAAAAAAATGTTAAGGCAAGAAATTTACCATAAATGACCAAGAACTGCAAAAATAAAGTCGAGTAGACTTAATGATAATAGAGTGGGAATGATAATGGAGTGCGTTTTCTTGTATTAATTAAGTTGAGGAGCCTGTGTGAATGACAATGGAGCAAGAAGTTATACAGTTTTAGAAAATGAAAAAGATGTTAAAGGGAAATTTTCGCTCCTTTTCTTTAGTATTTTGCAACGATATAAAATTTTACAAGAAACAATAATTAATTATTTTTATTATTCAAATTATAGATATTGGGCAACCCAAAAAAAAAGTTTTTGCCAAAAACATATAATCAACAACAAAAATTAAACTTGTTGTACAAAATGTTTATTTTGTGCAATAAAAATGAAATTTGTTGTCTATTATTATAGTTTGTGCGACAAAATGAAGTTTTTGTTGCCCTATATGTTGTTTGTGCAACAAAATGATTTTCGTTGTGTTTACTTTAAATATAGGCAACGACAAAAAAATTTGTTGCCCATGTTTTTGTCATTTGTTGACCAAAAGCTTTTTTCTTGTAGTGAGGCCCTAAGTCTCGCAACTCATCTCCCTGTGGATCGACCCCCTACTTGCCAATACACTTGTGTAGAGTTAACCTACGGTGTTTATAAATTTTGTTTGATTAGAGGCTTTAGAGACGACTAAAAAGTCCTCTATCAATATTGGCTTGTAAAGAAGGAGAAAGACAAGAAGAGAAATAAAAGGAGAAGTAGACCTAGTTTTGATTATTATTTTATGTAATTGTAACTAATTGCCTAAAACATTAGTCGCTTGTCTCCTTTAAGGTTTCCACGTAAAATTGTGATATTTCACTTTGAGTTTAAGTTTTTATTTCACATTCTAATTTCTCATTTGATCAGGAAACCCTGAGAGCAATATCCTGGTGTTTTAGAGATGTTGAATATGATAGAACGAATGGAAAAAGGGTACTCTACTCAAAGGCCGCCTATGTTCGATGGAAAATTCTACACATATTGGAAAAATATGATGGAAATCTTTATCAAAGCTTAAAATTATCAAGTTTGGAGAGTTATCGAAATTGGATATTTTGAGGTAACTACTACAAACTCTAATAACGAAACTAATCCTAAACCTATAACCGAATATGAGAAGGAAGATTTTCAGAAGATGGAGATGAACACTCTTGCCATCAAAATACTTCACTATGGTCTTGGATCACACGAACATAGTTGCAATATGGGTTAAAAATATGCCAAGCAGATTTGGTATCTGCCAGAAGTTACCCACGTGGGTGCAAGTAAAGTAAAGCCCTCCAAGATAGACTTGTTGATATCTAAATAGGAAAGGTTTGTTATGGAACATAGAGAAAGCATCCAAGAGATGTTTACCAGGTTCACCAATATCATAGTCATCCAGGAACCCAAAGATTTTAGAAAATACAATTTGGAAGCGCTAGCTGGTTCCCTAATTACTCACGAATTGCACAGTTGACAGTTCTCGAAAAAAAGGTTTGGTTTTGGCAGTGAATTCTCAAGAAGTGTCAGAATGTGATGAAGAGGAGGCTGCCATGTCGGTAAAAAAAAATTAAGAAATTCTTCAGGAACAGCGGATACACCAATTAAAAAACAATAAAAAGAAAATCTACAAATTCAAAGTCCGACTACGAATGCCACAAAGTGGAAGTATTGATCACTTTATCAAGGATTGCCATAATGGAAAATGAAAAGGGCAAGGGAAAGGCAAGGGAAACTAGAAGACCACCAATGAAAGCAAATTTCAACAAAACTGCACTTTTGCAAAGCCATGATTGTCGCATGGGGTAAATCCGAGAGTGAAGCAGAGAGCAAAGTCCCTATAGAGGATGAAAGTGCCAATTTATGTCTCATAGCCTCACATGACAACAAGGCCAAAAAGTCTAAAGGAAAAGAGATAATGTCTTCTAATTTATTTCCTAACCACCTATTTCAATTGGATAAATATAAATTAGTTATGTTGCTTATGGAGACACAAGAGAAATTAGACGAAAAACTTGTCACATTTTTCCAAATTGAAAAAGACCTTAAGACTAGTAAAGATCATGTTTCCTATGTAAATTCTTTTTAGATCCGATGTAACAAAAAAGATTATTTGATTTGTTAGATTAAACATCATCTTAAAGGAAACGTTGAAAAACAGTAAAGCAAGAGAATATTATTCTCCATATCGAATTGAATTAATATAAATTACTAGGTTTAAACAAGGACTTAAACGACATATCTATTCATGATTTTAGTACTAATTTTCAAAAGTTAAATCTAGACCTAGAATCCAATTAAACCGAAAATGATAAATTGAAAATTTTTTTTAAATTCAAGAGGAAAAGGGAAATCAAAGATGTTCCTAAATGGATTCTACATGCTAGAACCAAAAGTACTGAAGGCCTAGGTTACAATAAGAATAATAAAAATAAAAAGGTCTATGTCAATCTCCCACGTAGTAAAGTCTGTATCTTTTGTGGAAAAACTAAAAACCTAAAATTTCAATGTGCCAAAAGGGAACAACATGACAAATCGAACAAAATTTATGTCGATCGCATTTGAATTAAGATATATGATTCATGCCTAATCAATAAGTAACACAAGGATGACTAGGTTCCTAATTCTAACAATTAATTCGTTTTGCAGGTTCTAGTGAGAGGGAACAACTCAAGGTATATGTGGGTGTTCCAAGCACATGACGGATGATAGATCAAAATTTCTCTCACTAGAAGCCCATGATGGAGGAAACTATGACCTTTGTTGACAATATAAAAGGCGAAATCATAGCCAAAGGAAAAGTAGGAAGGTTGGGTTCCCATGCAATTGATAATGTATCTTTGGTTGAGAATTTAAAACATAATTTACAAAGTATTTCTCAGTTTTGCGACAAAGGTAACTCTATAAACTTTACTTTTGAAAAAGCCATTATTTCTAGGAGTGACACAGGAGAATTCGTAAAGAGAACACATATGTTATGAACCTCCTGATCCGCACTCTACCCAAAATCAGTCTTACTTGTCTCAGTGTCATAAAGGAAGACCCTCTACTTTGGCAAAAACGTCTAGGTCATGCTAGTTTTTCTTTGATTAATACCTTAAGATCATAAGACCTAGTAAGAGGATTATCATCCGTTAAATTCCAACAAGATTGAGTTTGTGATCCTTGTGCCCAAAGAAAATATGTGAGGTCGTCCTTTAAAACTAATAAAGTACTGACCACCTCAAAATTGCTTGGATTAATGCATATGGATCTCTGCGGACCTGTGAGAATCCAAAGTTGTTGTGGCAAACATTATGTATTTATTATTGTTGATTATTACAGTAGGTTTACATGGACTATATTTTTAGTTTGCAAAGATGAGGCTTTCAATGAATTTGTTTCTTTTGCTAATAAAATACAAAATATTAGTAATAATCAACTTATTCACATACGGTCAGATCATGGTAAAGAATTTGAAATTCAAGCTTTATGGATTATTGCAATGCGCATGGCATAAGTCATAATTTTTCCGCACCTAGAACACCACAACAAAATGGTGTAGCAGAAAGAAAAAATAGAACATTAGAGGAAATGGCTAGACTCATGTTAATTGCTAGTGGTCTCCCAAAAAATTGTTGGGCCGAGGCTGTTAATTCGGCATGTTATATCCTAAGTCGTGTATTAATTAAACCTATCACTTCTAAGACACCTTATTTCTATTTTTGTGTGTTTGGATGTAGATGTTTTGTTCATGTTAATGGAAAAAGAAACACATGAAAGTTTGATGCAAGAAGTGATGAAGCAACATTTCTTGGCTATTCATCTCATAGTAAAGCTTATAAATTTTACAATAAAAGAACTATATGTGTTGAGGAATCTATTCACATTATTTTTGATTAAACTAACTTTATGACAAGTGAACAAGAAACATGTAATTTTTAAAATTGGTCTTGCAAATTTAGAAGACGATGAAGTTATACCTAAAGAGCAAGATCAAAGAGCAACTAGAGAACAACATATTCAAGAGAAAACTAAAGTACCTGACCAAGAAAAGGAACAACCAGTAAATTAAGACCAACAAGGTGTTCCCAATCCAGCTGTTCCTATAGATGAACAGAATGATCAAAATGAAGCTGAACAGAATGTTAATTAAGTCAGTAAACGTGTTTTCACAGCTGTTTCTACAAGAGTATTTGTGCCCAAGCTATGGAAACATCAAAATCATATCCATTTGACTTGATTATATTTAACTTAAACAAATTTCATACAAACCAGATCCCAAATGAGAAACTTTGTGCACATTTTCCATTTCTCTCAACATTGGAACCCAAAAATCACGAAGAAGCCTTACAAGATTCCGAAAAGAAATAAAGTATGGCATCTACAACCTAAACCAAAGCACAAGAAGGTAATTGGATGAAAGTGGGTGTTTAGAAACAAATTGGACGAACATGGAATAATAGTAAGTAACAAAGCAAGGCTTGTGGTTAAAGGGTAAAATCAACAAGAAGGGATTTATTATACAAAAACATTTGCTCCTCTAGCGAGGTTAGAGGCCATCAGAATTCTAATTTCTTTTACTGCTTTTATGAATTTTAAGTTTTATCAAATGGATGTGAAATGAGCTTTTCTTGAATGGTTTTCTTGATGAAGAAGTCTTTGTTGAACAACCCCTTGGCTTCGAATATCCTTCTTTTTCAGATCATGTCTATAAGCTTGATAAGGCTCTTTATGGGCTAAAAAAAGCTCCTAGGCAATGGTATGAAAAATTGTCAAATTTTTTGATTGAAAATGATTTTATTAGAGGTAAAATTGATGAAACAGCTGGGGGACTCTCAAACCCCACTCACCTATATGGTTATGTGTTGCCGTCTATCTTCCCTCCCTAGACCTTGACCGTAGTTTGTCTATGAGCGGCATACACTAGGTATGGTGATGATGATGATTTGAGAAGGGGGTGTGTTCAAGTGTTGTTAGGGACGTTAAGATCAAGTTTAATTGTATGATGCTTGACGAATGGTTTGAGGTTCCTGCTGTAGGTTTTGATATATATTATGTTGGTTCCAAGATTCTATTTTCTGGTATTAATGAGAAGACGGTGTTGAAAATTTTTTGAGATAAATAAAAAGAAGGGTAGAATTAGTCACAACTTAAAGTGTAGTGAGCTAAATCTTAGGGAAGCTACCTAGATTTATTGTTTGGCTGATAACATCAAAATTAATTTTCCTCCTTTGATGATTTTACACTTGTCCCACTACATAAAAAAGAAATTTGCTGTAGGGTATGGAGGCTTATTAACTTGGATTTTTAGGAACTTTGGAGTCTCTCTTAATGGCTTAGAGTTCACCAAGAGTTCCAACAACAACTTAAGTGCAAAATGTCTTAATAATTTGCATCTAAAACTATCTGATAAGTGGAAACTAGAGGACACCACCATTGAGGATGTGGAGGATATGGATACTGATGAGGAAAAAGATAAAGAAGAGAAGAAGAGGAGGATCAGAAGGCTAAGAAGGAGGACTGGGAGCCTGTTCCCACTACAAATACTAAAAAGGCAGAAGCTTGTTCCCAAGGGGCACGAGAGGAAGCTCAAGAACAAGGGGAACAGGGGGAAGCTGTTAGTGAGAGGGAAGCCTCTAAGGAAGAGGGGGAAGAGGCACTAGATGAGGATAATGATGATAATGATGATGACGATGATGATGATGATGATGATTGCAGTGATGAGGAGGTTCAAATGCCGATTAAGAAGCTTATTTTAACACCCAGGAAAAGTAGTAAGCTTGCTTTGAAACAAAAATGTTCGGTTCTTATAGATGATGATTCTACCTCACATACCATTGATGTGCTCGATTTAGAGCACACTTATGTCCCTATTTTAGTGTCGAGTCTTGATGTTTTACATTGGTTTTATATGATTTACACTCGATTTTACCTTGTTCTTGTCTCCATGGTGTTTAGAGGTCATTTCAGGTGTTTTCGAGAGATTTCGAGGTAAAACGAATCGAGTTCGAGGCTTAGACATTAAAGTCGAAGTTAAGACATGTGTTTCGAGGCATTTCCAAGCATATCGAGTCATTCCCGAGCATCTTGCTAAGCCCTAAGACCTTCCGACACTTCAAGGACTCATTGCAAAGGAGAATATGGGTTACTCGACCTGGATTCGGTCGAATCCATGGTCAATTCGTTCGAAGCTAACCCCTGCTGACCATTGGAAACCCACAACTTTCTGTTTTACCCGAATTCGTGGGCCATTCGGGCGAACCCAGACACATACGGGCGAAGCCCATTTCCTTTCGGTCGAATGCAGTACAACAAGGCTTGGGATGAACTTGCTCACATTCTGGAAATGCAGAATTGGGTCCCATTCGGGCGAATGGAGAAAACAACCAGCGCACGTCTTTTCTTCGAAGCTCAATCCACGTAGGATCTTTTAGGGTTTTTGCCCCCACCTTTTGTAGCCTATATAAAGGCACTTTTCTCAATTAAACACTTATGCTTTGATAGATAGAAACCCTCTCTTCTATTAAACATCACTTTAATGCTTTCTTTACATTTCTTTGCCCTAGATTAGAGATTTATTGCTTTCCTATACATTTCAAGTCTTGTAATTTCAATTCCTTTTCATTCAAGCACTTTGGTTTATGTAAGTTTACTTTCCTTTATTGCTTTCTCTCTTAGTTTATCTTTCATTCATGTCATTTAATGTTTTGTTCTTCTTAAGTGTGGTTATTGCTTTGAATCTTGTTCTATTGCTTTCATTTCTTGTTCTTACTTTGGTTATTGCTTTCTAGTGTAGTTGGTAGTTAGAGTTATTGCTTTCTCTTTCATTTTTGTTGATTTCTTTCTTGCCCTAATGCTTTCATTCATGTCCTCTTACTTGTTCTTAGTTGTAGTTGCTGTAAATATGCTAGAGTAGATTTCTTAGGGGTTTTGGTTTGGTGAAACCCTAGGTTTGGTGGATGTTGTTCATATGCTAGATTAGGTTGAGGTTGTTGTGGTTTGTTTGATTGATATTCGGTGCATATCTTGTTCTGCCACTCCCTTGTAAGACATAGGGTGATTATGGGTCGTTCGCATTGACTATAAGTCATCAACTTCCACATGTCATCTAGAGTGTCTCGATTGAGCCACGCTCGATCTCCCTTGACTTAGCTTTGTTTGAGAACATAGTATCGACCTAGGGTGGATCCTCACCAACCCGGTTTGTTTCCTATTGCTTTTATCAATCTTGCTTATTTCTTTCCCTAGTTTAGCTTAAAACACCCTCCTTTATATATACCTCTATTCCCCCATGTACACATAGCACTTAATCTCTCTTGTCCTTGTTCCTTGTTGTTCAATCCCCAACTTACCTCTATACTCGCTATAGTTGTATTTAGGGTGTTTATAAATGTGTTTGATTGACCAAGATCTCTAGCGTTAAACGACGCGTTAGAAACCCGCTATGAAAATGGCGCCGTTGCCGGGGAGCAAGGCGTTATAGTTAGGTTTTGTGCTTATGTAGTCCATTTTATTGTTTTCTTTAGTTTTTGTTCAAATAATTTTTGATTGTTAGTGCTTACGCTTGGTTTCCAGTGTTGTTTGCATGAGCTATAGCACAAGGAGATCACAACTACAACATGTTCCTTATAATCCTGAGATATAAAGGGTCACTAGACGTTCTCCTCCTCCTACTCCACGTCAATCGTCTAGGCCCAACCCACTTCCACCAATGGCCGACAATCAACCACTCTTTGGGCAATTAGGGGCCTCGGGGTCAAGAGAATTTCAAGGGGGCGTGGTACTACCGGATGCCCCACCAAACTTCCGCATTGACCCACAGTACACTATGATGATCAAAGCTAACCCCTTTAGTGGCTTGAGAAACGAATGCCCTCTCCAACACTTGGAGGCATTCACAGAGACTTGCCGCTTCATGCCTCAATGCCCCAATAGCCCCGATTATGTCAAGATGTGCCTCTTCCCCATAGGTTTGGCGGGGGACGCCAAGGATTGGTATAAATGTATAGAGCCCAACTCCATCACCACATGGGTTCAACTTTGAACGGCGTTCCTCGAAAGTTTCTATCCAACTAACCGCACACAAGATTGGCGCAAAAAGATCGCGTCATTCACACAAGAAGAGGATGAGAACCTAAGTGTCGCCTGGACTAGATTCAAGGGTATGCTCCGAGCTTGCCCTCATCATGAGTATGGCGAGAATCATGTCAACACCTTCTTCTACGACGGGCTTGATGATTTGACAAAAGCACTTCTAGATTCCGCATGTGGAGGGCAACTTTCTAAGGTCCCATGCAACCGTGTGAAAGCCATGATCGAAGAGGTTCCCAAGAATAGCACTTGGGGTGGTGCAAGGGGTAGTAGACAACAAAGGGGCGTGATTGATGGTGCAAATCTTGATTCGATTGGTGCAAAAATTGAAGCTATCATGGACAAGAAATTGTCCAAGCTTAAGCTAGCCCAAGGAAGCTCTAATGTCTCCGCCGCTAATAAAACCAAACAATTTTCATGTTGTATTTGTGGGGGTACCAATCATAATACATCCTATTGTGGAGGACGAAATCCGGAGCACGTGGCATTTGTAGAGTATGGGTCAAGTGTTTATGAAAGGGCCGAAGCAACAAACTTTGATGGGTATGGGTGCAATCCCGAACATATAGCGGCTATGGGATATGGGAACCTAGGTCAAGGGCACACTCAAAATACCTTTTCAACAACCCGGCCTCCCGACCTCCCTTCAATCCTAACAACGGTCAAGGAAACTTCAACCAAGGCTATAACAACTATGGTTCATACAACAATCAAGCCGGTGGTAACTTTCCTAGGCCAAATGGAAATAGGCCTTACCCACAAGTGCCACGCCCCAAGCCCAATCTACCTTAACCAACCACCCAATCACTTCCTAACCCCACTCCTACCCAAGACTTCATGACTACCCAATTGAGCACCTTAGCCCAACTCAATCAAACCTTGATTTCTCAAATGGCACAACTTCAAACCCAACAAAAGCAATTGGAGACCCAACTTGCACAATTAGCTCAACCACCTCCACCAATGCTATTCCCATCCAACCCTCAACCTAAATCATTCACCCAACCTCCACCTCCTAGCCAACCATCAAACCCCAACCACCACATGTGCAAGGCGATCTTCCTTAGATCGGGTACTTCTTATCCAGGTCCAATTGAAGCTCCAATTGATGAATTGGGTGATGGTCCTTTTATGGGTAGTGATTTGCAAGAGAATGATGAGCATGAGGATGAGCTTGGGGGAGGGGTAGAAGAAGAAGTTCTTGAGGAAGAGTTTGAAGAAAAGAAAGATGAAGACGTTGAGAAGAGAGATGAAGTAAAAGGGAAGAAGAAGTTGGAGCAGGAGTATAATTGGAAAGAAATCCAAGAGTGGCGAGCTCGTGAGCGTTTACATGGCCCACCGCTTCCTTTCCCATATAGAGCGGTGGAGAAGCAAATGCAAGCCAAGTTTCTTAAGTTTCTTGAGCATATGAAGCGATTGGAAATGAAGATCCCGTTCTTAGAGGCAATGGAGCAAATGCCTCAATATGCCAAGTACTTGAAGTCTCTCTTGGGGAACAAAAAGCGGCTTGAAAGTGAGGTAGTCAATTTACCGGAGCAAGTTAGTGCCATTGTTCAAGTGGGGAGTGTTGTTATCCCTTGTGATTTTTTTGTTCTTAATATGGTGGAAGACCCCTATACTCCCCTCATCCTTGGGAGAGATGCATTGAAGAGCTTGGGTGCCCTAATTGATTGTGAAGCCGAGACCATTACTATACGGGTACCCAATGAGCAAGCGGTTTTTGGGTTTACTAAGTCTTCGAAAGAACCCATGGTCGAGCAGCTTTTCTCTCTTGATTTGGTGGATGATTCTCAAGGTGATAAGATTGGAGGGCTTGATTTTCTTGATGCCCATATGCATGATGATGTGGTGAATTCTTGTGATCAGGTGAGGAGATATGATAATGAGAAAAAGAAGAAGTTGGTTGATGTTGAGAAAGAGAAGTTTGTTCTTGTGCACTCCAAAAATGACGATGAAGTTGAAGGTATTGACAAGCAACCCCACAAAAGGAAGCGGGTAGGAAAAAGAAAGAAAAAGGAATACAAAAAGAAGAAGATGGCTCCACCTAAGCTTGGGGGAGCCCCATATTAGAGTTTTCATCCGGGTGACCCCGGCACTACATTGCTTACCTCCGCCACTGCTGCGAGGTGGAGAGTTTTGGGTCACCATGTTCGAGGTGATGGCAATGCTAGGAGTGAGTCCGCTCCTAGCTCAGGTATGGTTTTTTTCCCTAGCTTTTCATTTATTGTTTGAGCTGGTGGTTAGCTGTGTCGAACTTAATGACGTTAAACAAAAGTACTTGCGGGAGATAACCCGGTGTTTGATGTTATTTATATGATGTTTGCTTTGTTCTCTTTAGTTCCAATAATGCCTATCTTTCGGTCTTTTGGTTTTTCTTTCGCCTTCCCCATCGCCGGGACGGCTCTTGAGCTAGCTTGGGGGAGGATGCGCGTACGCTTTCAAAATCCAGAAAGATTTGCATTATTGCAACTATTGTTTAGTTTTTCTTTTAGTTTTTCGCATGTTTAGTTTGTTAAGTTTTTGTCTTGTTTAGCTTGTATAGTTTCATGTTTAGGTTGTATAGTTGTGTTTTTATCCTTGCTTTCAATAAATGGTTGAGTTGTGAGTCTAGCATGCAAGCTTCTGTTGTGCACATTCCATGTCCCTATGCAAACTCGTATTTCCTTAGCCTTGTGCCTGTTTTGGGACCTAGAGTTTGACTATTTTCCACATAGCTTGGGGGAATTGGGGTTTGCTTGGTTTGTGGCTTGGTTGTCTACCTTTAGAGGCGCATTTCAACTAGCCTGTAAGGATTAAGCCTTCTTGGACTCCTTGCGAGTTCCATTCATTGTGAGTGCTAGTTAGGGGATCTAAGTGTTGTGTCGGTTCTTCTCTAGTATAGTCGGCTTTTCTTGAGACCAGGGATGATAACATGTTCGTTAGAATTGAGCTACATAGCCAAATAGCCTACCTTGAACGCAATTGACTCTAGGATAAGCCAAGTTTTTGTCTTTTCCTTTTTCTTTTGTAGCCACGTTATTTAACCTCCACATGAGCCAAATGTTCCCTCTGTTTACCTAGAGGATAGTTTAGTGATGGTGGGTTTGTTGTGTGCTACATCGATGAGTAGGTTTTTGGTTATGATATTATGGTTGTTGGTTTATATGACTCTATCTATTTCATGTCAAGCTCATATTACTTTTCTCCCATTTTCTCTAGTGCTTTCATTATTATTATTCATACATATTCTATGATTTGATGAGACCTTTCTCTTGTTTTTCATTGAGATTTTATACACATACATATTCATGTGAGCGAGAAGGTCGATGTTTTATTGGGAGATGAGCTTGGAGACACTTGCTATTATGAGATTTCACATTTTTGATAGTGTTTGGTGATATAGTCCATTGTGCGTATATGAGATTATTGGGTTATTGATAGTTGTCGGATATGGTTTTCATTAGTTTGTCATGAGATGTTTGTGGGTGTTTTGTTTCGGGTCACTTGCTATCCTCTACTTAGCTCCACATTCCCAAATGTATCCCACCTTAACCCTAAGCCAACGTTACAACCCTTTGTGCTAACTTGTTCGACTTGGTCCGATTAGTTTGTCTTGTGCAGGAGTAAGATAAGACATAATCCCCATGATTCTCCCCTATTAGGTGTTTGATTCCCGACTCATCTTTAGTCGGAATATTATGAGCGAAACACGAACCATAATCAAACACATGAGCGTAATTGCATATTTCTCACATCTTTTGAGAAGTTACCCGGGGAGTTTCGACTTGCGACCTCTCTAGGTAGTGGGTGGCATAGCCTGTGTTGTTGCTTGCCCTAGTGATCTCAAGCTTATGGAATTGGTCACTCTCTTTGGTATTGCGCTCTATTGAGACCATTGTACTTGCACAACTATGGCTAAGGAAGAGTTGTGCTTATGCACATGCTTGTATTGTTTTGTTCTCGACTCACCATGTTTGTTCGCTTTGGATTTGTGGGTCTCCTTCTGAAAACCCTCACGAGACCTTACTCGTCCTCTTTGAGAGACCTTGAGGTTTAAAGGGCTTGTCGTACGTGCTAAGTGCGATCGTGATTCCTATGACAGTGAGTATTAGGTTTTATTGCTTCTGTAAGTTTAGTTTTGTTTTGTTTTGCTTTTGTAGCTAGTTTGTTTTGGGATGCCCGGTGCTTTCATGTTGTTCCTACCTAGTCTCTTTGCTAGGGACTAGCAAAGGTTAAGCTTGGGGGAGTTGATGTGCTCGATTTAGAGCACATTTATGTCCCTATTTTAGTGTTGAGTCTCGATGTTTTACATTGGTTTTATATGATTTACACTCGATTTTACCTTGTTCTTGTCTCCATGGTGTTTAGAGGTCATTTCAGTTGTTTTCGGGAGATTTCGAGGTAAAACAGATCGAGTTCGAGGCTTACACATACAAGTCGAAGTTAAGACACGTGTTTCGAGGCATTTCCAAGCATATCGAGTCATTCCCGAGCATCTCGCTAAGCCTCAAGACCTTCCGACACTTCAAGGACTCATTGCAAAGGAGAATATGGGTTGCTCGACCTGGATTCAGTCGAATCCATGGTCAATTCGATCGAAGCTAACCCCTGCTGACCATTAGAAACCCAAAACTTTCTGTTTTACCCGAATTGGGTCCCATTCGGTCGAATGGGCCCATTCGGGCGAATGTCTTGGTGCCTTCGGGCGAATGGAGAAAAAAATCACGTCTTTTCTTCGAAGCTCAATCCACGTAGGATCTTTTAGGGTTTTTGCCCCCACATTTTGTAGCCTATATAAAGGCACTTTTCTGTATTAAACACTTATGCTTTGATAGATAGAAACCCTCTCTTCTATTAAACATCACTTTAATGCTTTCTTTACATTTCTTTGCCCTAGATTAGAGATTTATTACTTTCCTTTACATTTCAAGTCTTGTAATTTCAATTCCTTTTCATTCAAGCACTTTGGTTTATGTAAGTTTACTCTCCTTTATTGCTTTCTCTCTAAGTTTATCTTTCATTCATGTCATTTAATGTTTTGTTCTTCTTAAGTTTGGTTATTTCTTTGAATCTTGTTCTATTGCTTTCATTTCTTGTTCTTGCTTTGGTTATTGCTTTCTAGTGTAGTTGGTAGTTAGAGTTATTGCTTTCTCTTTCATTGTTGTTGATTTCTTTCTTGCCCTAATGCTTTCATTCATGTCCTCTTACTTGTTTTTAGTTGTAGTTGCTTTAAATATGCTAGAGTAGATTTCTTAGGGGTTTTGGTTTGGTGAAACCCTAGGTTTGGTGGATGTTGTTCATATGCTAGATGAGGGTTGAGGTTGTTGTGGTTTGTTTGATTGATATTCGATGCATATCTTGTCCTGCCACTCCCTTGTGAGACATAGGGCGATTATGGGTCGTTCGCATTGACTATAAGTCATCAACTTCCCCATGTCATCTAGAGTGTCTCAATTGAGCCACGCTCGATCTCCCTTGACTTAGCTTTTTTTGAGAACAAAGTATCGACCTAGGGTGGATCCCCACCAACCCTGTTTGTTTCATATTGCTTTTATCAATCTTGCTTATTGCTTTCCCTAGTTTAGCTTAAAACACCCCCCTTTATACACACCTTTATTCCCCTACACATAGCACTTAATCTCTCTTGCCCTTGTTCCTTGTGGTTCGATCCCCAACTTACTTCTATACTCACTGTAGTTTTATTTAGGGTGTTTATAAATGTGTTTGATTGACCAAGGTCTCTAGCGTTAAACGACGCGTTTGAAAGCCGCTATCAACCATCCTTGAGCATACACTAACTGCATCTCCCTCACCAAAACTGGTCACACCACGTACACACCACATTCCATCACCACCACCTTCACCTATTCCTGCCACACCGCCACCATAAACCACCACACCTACTTCACCATTACCACACACTTCCCCTGGCCTAGGTTTTTGCTAGTTTTGCTAACCCTTCCTCTGTTACTACAGCTCTCTTAGAACATGTCCTGATCAATAAGTTACAAGATCTTTAGTCTCAGTTCTATTCATTTCAAAATGAAGTTCATGTCACCCTAGCATCCATCACTAATCTGCTAACCAAAATGGAGACCCGTCTTGGTGCCAAACATGATACAAAGAAGGGGTAGACCGAAAGTGTGGATGATAAAAAGACTGCAGCTAATCTATCTCCTTATTTATAAGTATTTTCTTTTGTCGCTAATAAACAAACAATTTATTTCTTATGTTTTATGTACCAAGTTGGAGTACAAATGATGTATTTTGTTAACTTTTAACAATGTTGCTGCCTAATTTCATTTTGCTATGGTCTTTGACATTTACTCTTTGCATATTTTTGATTGCGTTCTTTAGAACTTAGTTTCCTTCATTGCTGCTTTCTTAATTACCTTCTTTAACTATACATGTTTTGTTAGTGTTATGGTATGATTACCTCTCTCCTTTTTGATCTATGTTAAAAGGGGGAATAATTGCACAAACTTAAGAGGTATGCTTGTGAAGAACATAGTTCCTAATTCTTCTTAATGCTTGGTTTGGTATGATATGTTTTTGATATGCTCTAATAATATGTTTTTATGAATAATTGCACAAACTACGAACCAAAGGAAAAGTAGTGTATGATATGCTCTAATAATATGTTTTTGATAATCTGAATATTAATATTTGTGTTAGTTATTGCTTGGTTTGGAAGCTCTGATAACTTTATGCTTTTGTTTAGAGAATGAATGTTGGTTACTATTTCGTTTTTCATTGTTTCTAGTTTAGCATAGTTTAGCACACAGTAACTTAATCTTAATATCTTGCCAATGAACTTAGTATCTTGGTAATTTATATTAATTATTTTTTGAATTATTTAAAAATATTAAGTTTTACTACTTATGTTTTTAATAATTATGTTTAGAGTAAACTCTTTTATTTTGTATACTTGGTAACTGCTAAGTACGTGAGAGAGATCAAAACAAGAAAAATATTTTATTCTTACAAATTGCCAATTAACTTGTAATATATTCTTGTGCAACTTTTTGTTTTTTATCTTTTTAAAATTTGGTCTTGTAAAGGATATTTTGTGTGATTTGTTGTAAGAGCTATCCCAATTATGAGGATTTTTTGTTTGGGTAAAATTCTTTTGGGTAAAAGTGTTTTCTAATAGTAAAAGTTCGCAAAAAATCTCTCAAATGGTTTTTTTAAAATAACTACTTGGGTAATTTTTTGAAAATATCTTCATTCACCCAACCTATAAGAACTTGACACATGTCCAAACAACTTTTTTTTATTTTTTTGAATAGGTTTTCTTATTTATACATATATTAAAAATTATACTCCCTCCGAATCATTTTAGATGTCTCATTTGGGTATTCATGGTTATTAAGGGTGGTGTGGGGTCTATTAAAAGGTAGAAGTAATTGGGTATTTTAATTGATTATATTAAGGAAAATTTGATTCTAAACATACGAACTTTGCCTCATTTGCTTTTAAACGTTTAAACTTTCGATTAATATTTAGAGGCATGAACTTTGGGGGTCATCCGGCAAATAAAATATAGCCGGTTTTGGTAAACTATTGTTCCAAGTTACCATCCTCATCACCATCTTCAAGCTCCCATCAATGGCTTCTCATCTTCATCTTCATCTTCTTCACCATTTCATCAACCCAAACATCTTCATCTGTGTTTGTACTAATTTTTGGAAAATTAGTACCCAAATCAACAAATAATTAACCTAAAAAAAACCCAAAAATTAGTTCTTCAATCATGGCAAAAATGGACTGATTTCAATCAACTATAAAGATTTGATGCATTAGGGTTAAATTTTTGGAGGATTGGGGTTGAAATTGTTCTTGTTTAGTGAGGATTAGGGTTGAAATTGTTCTTGTTGAAATTGAAATTGTTATAAAAGCATGCAGGGAAACTGAACACTAAATAGGGGGAAATTTTGTAGAACACTGAATCAAACAATCGAGTAAGGAACAACACAATAAGGTTGCCAAAAACTCCAATTCCTTTGAATTCCCACTAATCATGTAACACCCCTGAATTTCCGACCCCCTGAACGGAACCAAAACCGGAAGAGAACGGAGGAAATTCGGGTGTCACATTTAAAATAATTTAAAATAAAGAAAAAGGATAATGTTAAGTTTGATTAAAGAGGTTATACAAAAACTTTCAAACAAAATTCTACGGAAATTTCGGCAGCATCTGCCTTGAATTTTAACGCGCCTAAAGGATCAAACAGACAATAAACCATCACGAGAAGAGGCATTAATAGCCTTGTAACAAAAATCACGGCGGAATGATCATCGCCAAAACCTCTGTCGACATGCTAAGCATGGATCGTGGTTCCCATGTAAACACTAGGGTTTTCCAAAAACGTAACCAGCTATACAAGTCATTCAAGACACTAACGAAATATAAAACGAAATATAAAACGAAATAAATCTTTGCAGCGGAACAAATTACATCAAAAGGAGGGCACGCCTCAAACCAAAAACATACTCAATTACAATTCAAAACACGTGAGGCGTCAAAATTAGT
The DNA here is from genome assembly GCA_019776075.1 of Amaranthus palmeri. Taxonomy (NCBI): domain Eukaryota; kingdom Viridiplantae; phylum Streptophyta; class Magnoliopsida; order Caryophyllales; family Amaranthaceae; genus Amaranthus; species Amaranthus palmeri. The sequence goes on along the minus strand of JAAKBH010000593.1, from coordinate 114,003 downwards.
TAGAACATGGCACGTGTCAAGATTCTCACTCAATCCCCCCGTATGCAATGCAAATAAACTCCAAAAAACCTGCAAGTGTTATCTATGATACCCCTACTGCTCAACGTAAAGTCATAGACCAACGTGTCATAGCAGGGCCATCAAAGACAAGCCATAAACAAGGAAACAAACAGTACACGTCAGTAACTAACAATAAATTATGCATACGTAACCAACAAACAATTTCGACAAAGCAAGGTGAGGAAGGTATCAAAACGTGTAAACCTCTACTCCATCTATTTCTCAATTCAATATACTTCTCAATATCTTCACCGTCTTCTATCTCTTCAATTGCTCTTATATATCTTCTTATGTGACTAGAGGCCACCATATTGGGGTTTGCAAGACCCACATGGCAACACCTCAGCCAAGGACGGTGACGGCCATGCCGGCGCCCAATGGCAAAGTATGATCATACCCCCGTACAGCGACCATATATAGACGGTCCATGCCTCCGGGAACTAATCCAGCTGGGGGTACCAATCCAGTGGAGTCACAGTAAATATCCAACTTAATGTCTCTTCAAGTAAGGAGACTTATTCTCATTCCAATCTCATAAAATCCAACATTCTAGTCTTGCGATATCAGAACCCATTCTCTACTATGTCTACGGCTGATTCCTACTTGTAGCACTAACTTAATAATATTTAATAGCAGTTCATATGTAACATAGCTCATATAATATTGCTACGCAGAGAAAACATATTCAAGATACAAGAATTAGCTACTGCGTGTACTTACCTACAGCTGCAAGATAACAAGTCGCAAAAATCACTTCGAAGGAGGTTCTTACGCCCCTCTTATGAACCGGGCACCTATACACGTTAAGAGTAAGACTAATAAGCCTACTTCACATCATTCAAGAAGCACTGACTCCATTCAAACTACACTATTAGCCGAACAAGTTTCAATTCAAACTAATGCGCATTCTAAACACACTCATGCAATAAATTCAACCCATGTTCACACATGAACTACGTCATCAATTCCAATCAAACCATAACATTAGAGTCTAGTGAATTCTACACAAAGGTGTGTTCAAGTGAACTAACGCGACCCTATGCTTGTGCTTTAATCAAACTACTAATGGGAAAGTTTAGGGACGCATAATATATGATATTACACCAAATCATCAATCATATTACTTATGGTAGTAGTGATTTATTATTTTCCAAGGTTTTTAAAGTAAGACGATTAAGAATAAATAAATTTTGTAGTTTAACGAATTAATAACGATTCGTATAACTTGGGTCAAAGTCGTATAATTTAGCATCACGATTGGCCATATCGATTTAACGACCAAGCTCAGCTATGCACAACAACTCACCACAATCATCGACAATGTCACATACACAAGCTTATACAAGATTTTTAGTTAGTAAAACACCATCCAAGCCACAAAAGTAGTACATACTACTTTTAAATTCATCATCCTAATTTATTCAAGTTCAATTCAACTTTCTAATACTACTCACTTTAAATTCTATCAAAATATAACTTAATCTAAGTTAATTTACTCAAAATACTACATTTTAAATTCATCATAATATAAACCTAACTTATTTAATATTCAAAGACAACACTTTAAATTAACACTCATAGTAAGATTCAAAGAACACACACACACAACCTATAATTTCCAATAACATTTCAAACCCCAATTCATACATATGTCCAATTTACCATTCAAACTCTCACCCACAAAAAGATTCATGAAATTAACACAAAAAAAACAACCTCTTATTCAAATCCCAAACAAATCATGTTCAAAAACAACCCTTTAACTACTACCCATTCATAAAAAGAGACAAAAATCAACACAAGACTCATAACTTGATAAAATTCTAATTAGAAACAAGAACAAAATCAATGGGAAAAGAGAAGATGTCTTACAATGGTGAAACTAGAATAGAATGAGGGATTAAGGGTTGTTGTGATGGTGGGGCACCAAATCGAGTGTTGGCGGCACAAGGACGGCCACTGACGCAGCTGGTGGAGGACCTGGCCGCTGGAAGCTGCTCGTGGGGGGGAAAGGAAACGCCCCTGGACAGCCGTGAGGGGAGGAGACAGCCTCGACCTACTGCTGGCTGCCGTGAAAGAGGAAGGCGCGGGTTCGGGCTGCTGGAAACTCGCGTGAGGGAGGAGAAGAGAGAGAAGAAAGGTGGAAAGGTTAGGGATGACGGCTTTGCTTAGGGTTTATGAGTACTCTTCTCATGGCTATACTTATTAATATTAGTAGTAGTAGTAGTCTTATTATTATTATTATTATTATTATTATTATTATTATTATTATTATTATTATTATTATTATTATTATTATTATTATTATTATTTTATCCCGATTTAAATTATAAATAAATAATATTAAAATTTACGGGGTGTTACAAATCAACTGTAAGAAATCCTAGACTCTTATCCCACAACAAATTGTTGGGTATGCAATGAATTCCCAACAGCCCACACCCATAAGCATTTTGCCACCACAAAAATCAAGGTCAGGCCATTCTCAAGTTTTGTTTCATGCCTAAATTTCTGTCAATATGATTATTTTTCTGTTCGTAATTTTTAGGTAAGATCATTGAACAAATTGTACAGCCTTACTTCAAATTGAAGAACAAATTCAAAGAAAAAAATTCAACCCCAATCCTCCTAAAATTTATACAAACTCAAAGCAAAAACAAGAACAAGAAATTCAAAGTAAAAAAGACAAAAACAAGAAACAAGACAATGGGTATATACACACTACCAGCCGTTGGATTATACAAGAAACAAGAACAATTTCAACCCCAATCCTCCAAAAATTTCCCTTCATTAGGGTTAAATTTAGTGAGCATTATACTAAGAAATAACTTATTTAGGTCACAAATTTCTACCCAAATGAAGAATTTCAATCAACTACAAAGATTTAATGCATCAGTAAACAATCTAATTGGCCCAATCCCATCTTTTATCTTCAATCTTCCAATGAGCATAAACTGTGGTAAGATCTACAATGGAAGAAATGGTGTTACTGTTGTTTCTTTGATTTGGTTGATCTACAATGGAAGAAATGGTGAAGATGAAGAAGTAACCTTTTCAACCGATATCAGATCATCCGTATCTTTTTTGGCGGATGACCCCCAAAGTTCATGCCTTTAAATATTAATCGAAAGTTCAAACGTTTAAAAATAAATGAGGCAAAGTTCGTATATTTAAAATCAAATTTTTCTTAAATTAATTATATTGTAAAGATGGTAAATAGGTATTGGAAGTAGTAAAATTGGGGGTAAGTGGGTATTTTAATTGATAAAATTAATTGTAAAGGTGATAGTTGGATATTGGGAGTAGACGAGTAATAAAAGTGAGGGTATTTAGGTAAAAAAAAGATAGACAAAAAAGGAAATGAGACAATTGATATGAATTTGCCAAATAAGGAAATGGGACATCTAAAATGATTCGGAGGGAGTATATATAAAGATACTATTGTTCATAAAATTTTATGCTATATAATTCGACACCCATTTTGCTATATTTTAATGTGTTTTAAATTTTTTATTTTTTTTCTAATTCTACATAGATTAGTACATTAAGAAATGGTGTGTAAGTTTTTTGTATTCTCATTAATGGGATAAAAAAAAAAACTTCAAGATCTGAAAAAAAAAAAAAAACAAGAACAAAGAACAACCCAAAAGAATTCAAAAGAACAAACGAGTCTTAGTACAGATAAAACGAACGAAATTTCAAACAACAAAAACGAAATTTCAAACAACAAACAAAAAATCGATGATACCAAACAATTTTCGTATACATATTCAAAATAATCAAACAACAATTTATTATTGACAACACTAAAAATTTCGGACACTAAAATTTTCGAACACTAAAAATTTACAATCAAGTACATACACTACAAAAAATGTTGCCTCTACCCACGCTTAAGTATGCATTTAGGCACGCTTATATGTGTGGCTGATGAATTTAGCCACACTTAATTAAGCGTGCTTCCAGCTTGTGTGGGTGTATTTTAGGCACGCTTAATAAGCGTGGCGAAATGCACCCGTTTGCCACGCTTATAAGCGTGGATGATATTACCTTTTGCCATGCTTATAAGTAATGCAATATTTCTTCGATTAATAAGCGTGGCTAAACACTTCATTACTCTATATTTAGTTTTTCATGTTTTCCACACAAAATAAACATGGCTAAACTTGTTATATTATTTTTTTTTTTTTTGCAAAGTAAGTCTTATAAAATGCCAGATAAAAATAGCCGAAGCTTACAAAAAGTCCAAAAGACTCAGAAGACGACCCAGACGAAGCATCTAAGGGACAGGCCCCCCATCATTCGCTAGTCTGAGAAATCGACTCCAAAAAAAGGAAAAAAATTTCCTAGAGACTAAAATGCTACGATCTAGCATTTACATAAACGGGACTATATACATTTTCTTACAACTAGTACATTGATCAAACCAAAAAGAAACCATAAGTAAATCCACTGGAAACATCATATAATAGTCAATTCCTCTAAGAGCATCTTCATTTTCTGAATCATTTTTGCAAGCAGCATGCAAACTTGTGATGATAGGATGATCAGGATTAATCCCAAGCACCCTCCTGCTTTTCATGAAGTCAACTTGAGGTGAACTACCAGCATGATGTGCCTTCATGAGCCTCTCCATGTTAGCCGACCAACTCCGGCTGCTAAAACACATGGTGAAGCGTTCAAACGACACTTGAACACCAGCAACTTTGTCACCCAAGCGCTTCTTGCCAAAGTAAACCAGCAAAGGCAGGAAACCATCACAGCATCTTATACATATGGGTCATGCCCTCCTTTGATCCTCCATAGATCCTCCAGCAGCAAGCAAGGATTGGAGTGGTTAAGTGTAAGCATGGGAATGGGAGGGGGGGAGCCAACTACCATTGGGACCCTCTCTCAATACAACCTCACCATTAAAGCCATTGATACACAAACACCAGCACATCCACCTGTACTCAGCTATAGGGGAGGAAGAAAGCAGCACAACAAGCAGTACACACACTATAAGAAGTTCAACAAGCACAACACAATACCGTTGCAGTTACTTCATAGTCATAACAGTAAACTTAAGACAGAACAAAGTAGTACTATCTTTAAGTTAGGCCATGGATTCAGAATCAATGAATACATTCCAGATCTTCACCCATGCCCAAACATTTTCAAAACCCACCTTTATCATCATAATACCCACTAAATGGGTGCCAAATTCTGATATAGTAGGGAAGGAGTAACAATTGTCTTGCTACCCTCAAACCAAAACTGTGTACACAGTTCATGAGAAAGGAAAGGTACCTCGCAGAAGACAAACAAAAATAGGGTTCATACGATTCCTAGCCCGTCGTCCCTTCGAACTCCTTCAATATGCCTGGCTCAGATGCTTGCAAACACCAGCCTCGACTTACGGTTTCCCAGCTTCAATAACACTAAAAGTCGATTATGAATAGATCGACCCTTCATCAGTGACTCAACTAGAGTTTGCTCCCAAGAAGTTCGAAACTCCAATTAGGGAAGCTTTAGGTATTAACCTTCCACAATTTAGGACGGAACATAATAAATCGCGCCAGAGATGAAGGTTGCCTCCATTAATGGTGGTAGCGAGCCTTCAAAACGGCCATAGATACAGTATATTGGATTTTTTTAGGGTTTACAAAGTTACGGGGATGAAAGCCCCAAATTATACTTAACAATGGTTAATCTAGGGGAATGGGGTGTCTAGCAGGCTTCTCGACCTCTCATCTCGGTGGGCGACCTCTCCTTCTGCCTGCCATGGCGGAGCAGCAGGGTGCTCGGCAGAGAGGAGATTCTAGAGAGGGAAAGAGGAGAGAGAGCTGCTCAATACTATTTTGTAATATAAGTCTAACTTGTTATATTATTATTATTATTATTATTATTATTATTATTATTATTATTATTATTATTATTATTATTATTATTATTTTTTTTTTTTTTTTTGGCAAAGTAAGTATTATAAAATGCCAGAAAAATAGCCGAAGCTTACAAAGGTCCAAAAGACGGAAAAGACGACCCAAACGGAGCTTCTAAGGGACAGATCCCTCGTCATTCGCTCGTCTGGGGAAGTCAACTCCAAAAAAAGGCAAAGTATTCCGAGAAACTAGAGATACTACGACCTAGCATTTACAATACGCATACACTGCAAAATTCTATACACAATATGGAACAACTAAAACCAAAATAAGATCAATCTTTCATAAATATAGGTCGCCATTGCATTGAAAATCCTCCGAGTATTGGTCTTGAACTGAGATCACCAATCAAGGCAAGAGGTCCTACAGCATACTCCATCCAAAAGCATAGCATACTGATTGGAGCCTCCATCCAAAAACCAATATACCAGCAACTAGCAAAGTAAGACCAGCAAACTCCTAGCCATTGTTAAAAAGTGGTCATGGCACTAAGAGGCCTCAAACAGTAGCATCATAACACCAGACATCAGCATGTTCACACTACCTGCATCACCTCATACGAACTCTCATGATAAGCAGAGCAGCTCCCAAACACAATAATAAAAGACCTAACCCAGCTCAGCAGGCGTGAAGGACAGTAAAGGCTAAAGTCCCCTAGTGTGCCTCTAAGCCACAACATAGAGGACAGAACAAACTCACGAACATCACAGAGGGTGTACCCAGCAGTACCAAAGCAAAAACCAGCCACAATAACTTCCTAAAGGAACCAACTACCTACTCCAATGTACAGCAGTAGCACGAAGAAAAACTACAAGATCTAAGAAGCCAAGTTCATGAAATCTTAATACATTAGACTCCAAGATCCTGCCTGATAGGAGCGTAACGTCTATTACATCGACATCAAAAACGATTTTTGGCGAGACGAATTGGGGTTGTAAACCTCAATACCGTAGGCCAAGAACGTCATAAACATGCCAGAGATGTTGATTTTCTCCATGAAAATGGCAGAAAACCTTCAAATCGGCCATAGGAATAACCCACAATGAGTTATCCTCATATACAAAATCGCAAGAGCGATTCATGAGACCTTCAAAACTTAAGCCAAGGCTTTGGGATTAACCTTTACAGGTTAATTTCATCATTACATGATAAATAGTAGCATCAACTCAAGAGAGTTTACCTCACAGTGAGAATCGAACAATAAGGGTTTTGCTCGACTTCTTCCCGTCATCCCTGATTTGCAGGCTTAAGCCTTCATTATCTAACCAAGACATTCTTTGCAGATCAAAAACTTTACCCCTTAAACAATTTGGTTGTCTAGGAGGATCGAATTTGCAGCAACTCGATATGGGCAACGAAACTGGGATGAGAAATAGGGTTCTTCGCGATGTCAAACCTTCAATTACTCATCCCAGAAGCGAAAATCGAGAGGGATTTTGGATTAAAGGGGAAATCAGATACTAAATTGGCTTAAAATGGGGATCTCAAGCTCAACTCTAAGACTATAAGGTTATGTGGGTTTCCTGAAAAACTCACCTTAAATGCTGATATAGGAGCAAGAAGATGGCCCTAATGATCAGTGAGGATACCCAGCACGCCGGTGGACCCTTCCTCCCTCGGTGGTCGGCCTCGCCACCTGTACGCCATGGCAGGGGCAGAAATCGCCCTACAGGGGAGAATCCTAGAGAGAGAAGAGAGAGAGGCGGCTCTTTATTATTATTAATATTATTATTATTATTATTATTATTATTATTATTATTATTATTATTATTATTATTATTATTATTATTATTATTATTATTATTATTATTATTATTATTATTATTTGCAAATAAAAATTTTTTCATTCACCAAAAAAAACATAATACACTAAGGCAATAAAAAACTCAGTTTTTCTTATTTGCATTAGTGTGCAAAACGAAGCACACCTTCTATGAACGGTTTTCCCATGCCACTCTTCATGTGCATACGAGAAAAACGAGGTCTATAACTAGCCAACATAAAAAAGTAAGCAATAAACCAGAGCTATTGAATGTAAGCTATACTAATTACAACGAAAAATAAACCAAAAAAAGCAGCAAAATCAAACTGGTAGACTATAGCAGCAACAAGCTCTCAGCTGCACAGAAATCAAGCAGCATATAGATGAGCAGCATCAATCCAGTAGCATGAATCAACTGTCCACAAGACAAAACACAGCATAGCAGCACACTCATTTTGCATTAAACCACTCAGCTAAAGCACCAGCAACTTATCAAACCAGTTGTGTGCATTGTGCAAAGCAGCATATCAGCAACAACTAAAAAACCCAGCAGCACATATAGCCAGCAAAATCCAAATTATCTCATATAACGAGCAGCCTATTCTGAAGAACAGAACAGAACATCAACAGCAAGGAGCAGCATCCATCTCATAAGAACTATGAGAACCATGGTTATCAGAATCTCGATCCTGATCACCGATTCTACGATCTTACGATCCAAAATTAGGCGACCAATCCGGATCGTAGGTAGGATCTTAAATTGGTAGAATCGTACGATCCTACTTAGCTCCAGGATTTAAGTAGTAGGATCATAACACGATTCTACGATCCTACGATCTTACGATCCGATCCTGCTAGGGTAGTTTCGATCGTATAAAAATTTCATATAATCCAGATTTTACTTATGTATATATATGAATATATCTAAACAATTATATCAATTTGAGTAAAATTCACGTTTTTCTCGATTCGAATTTTAATAATGATTATTAAAGGTATTTTTTACAAAACTTGATAGTTGAAGTCAAATAAGTGTTAATTTAAATCTTAAAACATAAAAAAGAACAAATACAATTGAAAATTAGTTATCTAAAGCATATAAATGCATATTTGTAGGATCACACGATCCTACGATCCGATTCTACCGATTTCGATCCTACCCCCTCGACGATCCTACGTAGAATCCCGATCCTAACAACCTTGATGAGAACTCTGCAAAACACACCAGCAGACCCACGAAGCCAGGGGGCAGCATCAGGCCAATCCAGCACTGGCATCAAGATAGGAGATAGTAACCAGCAACTCAGCCTCAACAAGCAAAGTATAGGAAACACCAGCAGGCCATCAAGACAACCACAACTAGGACAAAGCAACCCATCAGACTAAAGTGCTTCATAGCAGTGGAACTATAAATGTGCTCTGTAAGGTCTGGGACAGAGTCAACCTGAAACAAAGACACCCATCTATTATTATCAGTATGCAGAATTGTTGAACAAACTAGATATAGGTGATGGCTTAAAAACTAGAATTGCAAAATCTATAAACATTTTTAGCAGTATATGAGAAAGTTCAGCAATGTTTGGCTAATAGAAGGTTAATTTATAACTTCAAGCAAACTCCTGATACAGAAAAAGTGCGTACCACACTCAATAAAATCTTCAACTATTGCTGGATTATTTTGCAAAAGCGTGGATTGGAGATGAGGCTTAGATCTATGCAATATGCAAGCAACAAGAGATACGTACAGTATCAACAGCTGCACAAGTCTCCTGCATATTAAAATGATATTAAGCACCAGAGAAATACAAAGACGGTTCAAACACAGAAACAGGTTAACATTGCATTACACTAATGTCTCTTAATGGCTTCTATGTTAGGAAAGGCATGTCAATTCACATAAACAAATTTTTTTTTCCAAAAAATACCTAAATAAAATTTACTTTTTCAAGAGAGTACCAACTAACGGCTGGGGTTAACTTTTCCGTTATCTTTTTTTGCCCATTTTCATAAAAGTACCTAATAAAATTTTTTTTTCATAAACATACCTAATAAAAAATTTCTTTTCAGAAAAGTTGTAACAACCCTGAATTTCCGACCCCTTGCATGAAAGCAAAATCGTAAAGGACGGGAGGAAATTCGAGTATTACATAAAAGAAAAGGGAGAAGAACTTTATAAATGTTAAAGATTAACTTTAATGTTATGAGTGGAAATTTTGGCAGCATCTACCTCAAAATTGTGCGTCTTTTATAGAAAAACAAAAGTTATTTAAAATCTAATAAAGTAAAGGCATCATGGCCTATCAAAACTATATCACGACGAAATGATTCATCGCCAGCTTCTGAAATCAATATGCCCAGCATGGATCGTGGTTCCGGTGTCAGTGCTTGCGATTCGAACTAACTAGACTCTTTAAAACCATACAATCTATAAACTTCGCAGCGGAGATAACATACGAAAAAAAGGAGGACATGTGCCTCAAACCAAAAACATAAACAAATTTAAACACAAAGAAACTACATCTAGCGTCAAAATAAATGTAACATCGCACGCTTCAACATTCTCACTCATCCCCCCCGTATGCAATGCATGGAAGCTCCATCACCTATAATTTCAATCAATGATGTCCCCGCTGCTCAACGTAAGATCATTGACCAACGCGTCATAGCAGGGTCATCAAAGACGAGCCATCAACAAAGAAAACAAACAGTTCATGTCAGCATTTAACATCATATCATAATAAGGCATAATTAGCATCAATAAAGTACGTCATAATATAAGGGTGATTTTTACAACACTCCAAGTGCCAATCATAATCATTGAAATCCAGTTTCTACTTCTCACTGTCGATCAATTCCATTTTCTTCGTTTCTTTTCGATTTATAACTTCTTTTCGACTTTATAACTGCTCGGTATCACTTGAACCAAAAGCTTAACCACTTTCAAATATTTATATATATGTGACTAGAGGCCACCATAGTGGGGTTTGCAAGCCCACATGGCCACACCTCGACCAAAGGGCAGTGACGGTCATACCGGCGCCCAATGGTAAAGTATGAACATACCCCGTACAGCGACCATATATAGATGATCCATACCTCCGGGAACTAAGGCCACTGGGGTACTAAACCAGTGAAGCCAGCATACCTAAATCGTATGTTACTAGAGGCCACCATAGGGTTTGCAAGACCCACATGGCAACACCTCAACCAAGGGCGGTGACGGGCCATACCAACGCCCAATCGTAAAGTATGAACATATCCCCGTACAGCGACCATATACTGATGATCCATGCCTCCGGGAACTAACCCACTGGGGTACCCTAACCAGGGGAGCCACAATAATCGAACAAATATGCTATCTCATCAATAAGGGATTCCTTCCCATTAGAACCAACAAGTTTCTTACTCCATCACTAAGGGATTTATTCCCATTGCATTTTACCTTATTCGATATTTTCTTACTCCATCACCAAGGGATTCTTTCCCATTCATAAAACATAATTCAATCACATCAATAAGGGGACCATTCCCTATTCAACTAACATGAATCAATCTCAATAACGAAGGAGTCATTCCCATTCAAAATAACGTAAGTCAAACTCATTAATAAGGGGATCGTTCCCATTCAACTAGCAATAATCAATATCATCAATAAGGAAGCCATTCACTATTTCCAACTAACAATAAGCAATATCATTAATAAGGGACTCGCTCCCTTTCAAACAAATAATAATAATTTCAATATCAAGGGAAAAAAACTGTTCTCATCTTAAGTCATTACCAAACATTTAGCATACTAGCATCGTTCTCTACTAGTAAACTTAAAAATCATAAAATCAATAACTTTGATATTTCATTCGATGACGATTCATAGATAATTTACATTATATGTTTTAAAACAACTCAATATTGGTAAATATAAAATGCAAGATGCATGCAAGAGTTAATTACTGCGTGTACGTACTTGTAAGCGTCACTGCACGACTAAAAGTCACAAAAATCATCCAATAAAGTTCTACCTTCCTCTTATGAAATGGGCACCTATAGAGTTATGAATGGAACTAATAAGTCTCCTTAACGACTTTGTCATACCAACTAAATACCAAAGTAACCGCTATCACCCATTCAACAAGAGTTTCCGATCACTCTAGCACACACATAACACATTCAGTACAAGTCAAAATCATTAACTCAACACAACATAAGTCCTTCCATCAATTTAAAAGTAAAAGTATATGTGAACCGTTTCTTTACATCAACCAATTTCGTACATATCGGCTCGTGTTACCCAAAAATAACAAACCACAACTAAGACTTACAATTTTTAACACAACACTTATACAACGATAAGCCAATTCTTAGAGTTATCGAATCGCGGTATCAAAACATCATGGTCTTAGCTAAAAATACCCTGAAGAGGCTAGAAAGAACTGTAATCAAAACAAGTCAAGTAACCTAACCAACCATCAACGAAGAGTAGACATCATGCTCTTAGCTTTCTAACATCATGCATTATAACTTGAATAACATCCTAATAAGGGTATTTGTAATTTACAACAATCAACCCAAAACAACTAGCAACTATTATTCTCAATTTAAACAAAAAATCACTTTCATAGTCACTACAATCATCACCATCAATAATACCCAACAATTCATACCATCCATAATAACCGAATAAATAAACATAAAATAATCGTAAATACTTGATTGAAGGAATAGCCAATTGAAATCCCCATTTGAACAAATAAACTCATAATTGACTATTTTCGATTTTCATGATAGTCTGCTAGTATTTTTGGCATAACTCTCTCATACAAAATCATTTTGGGGCGATTCAAGTGCCCACGCGACTGCGACTTCGAGCTCTACAAATCTTACGAAGAAATTAGAACCTAAAAATACCCTGAAGAGGCTCGAAATCAGCCAAGAACAGGAAGAACAGAATCTTAAAATTTTTTTTCTTTCCAAAACTTTGCTTTTAAACTTTAAGGTGAATCAAAACCCCAAATTGTAATAACTAATCAAATACTACCACATAAATTAGAAATCTAACTTCAATACTTGAACTAATTACCCGATTTATGTATAATAAACTTAATATTCAACTACACTTGATTTCTATTATCCGCAGAAAGATTTAATGAAAGTAACACAAAATCAACATCACACACTCATAAACTTTATAAATTTCAATTGGAAACAAGAAGGAATCAAACAAGGAAGAGGAGATGGCTCACCAAGACAAAGCTAGTAAAAATTCTTGTGAAGAGGGAAAGAAGGTTGCGGTGGTGGTGGAAGGAAACCAGAACCACGGCTACTCGTGGTGGTTGAGGGCGTCAAACGCAACCTAGTTGCTATCCAGTGGCTGCACGACGCAGCCTAGCTGCGGGTTGGGGAACCGGTGCTGCTGGAGGCAGCTACGGCCTGTTGGAGGCGGCTACGGCCTGCTGGACGCGGCTACGGGTGCCGCTGATGGTGGTGGCGTTCGTGGTCAGCCGTGAGAGAGGGAGGAAGGAGTAGGGCAGCCATGAGTGAGGGAGAAAGGAGTAGCTGATTTGTTTTTCTTTTGAAAATGAGTAAGTGTCTCCCAGCTAAACCCTAAGTCCTCTATTTATCCTCGTTATTTATTTATTTACCCATTTATTTATTTATTTATTTGACCCTCTTGAAATGCCCACTAAAAGAAGCTCGCTTATGTGTGCTTACAAGTTCTAATGAATAGAATGGTTTCGATTCGAAACTCTTGATTTTAGAAATCGTAATTGTAATTTTTCAATGTAAATATATGATAATATTCAAATTCATATATAAAAGGAATTTATTAAAACTATTTCAAAATAAATGTAATATAATTATAAAATCCCCAAAAGTTATTAAAATATTCGTCAATGATGTCTGCAAATCTCGGGGTGTTACAAAAGTACCAAGAACATAATATAATCATCCAATACAAACACAACATAATATATAACTCTAAAAGCATCATCCATAAAAAAGTTCACACATCGTCCAATACAAACACAACATAAAAACATTATCCAACACAAACCTAGAGCAAGTAACAGTTGGTGTTAAGTTGACCGTTTATTAAAAAAAAATTTATTAGGTACTTTTTGACACTTTTTAATAAACGGTCAACTTAACACCAACCGTTACTTGCTCTAAGTTTGTGATGATGTTCTTAATTTGTGTTTGTATTGGATGATGTGTGAACTTTTTTACGGATGATGTTCTTAAAGTGATATATTATGTTGTGTTTGTATTGAAAATTATGTTGTGTTCTTGGTACTTTTATGAAAAGAAATTTTTTATTAGGTACTTTTTTGAAAAGGAAATTTTTATCAGGTACTTTTTAAAAATAGGCAAAAAAAAGATAACGGAAAAGTTAACACCAGCCGTTAGTTGGTACTCTTTTGAAAAAATAAATTTTTATAAGGTGTTTTTTGGAAAAAAAAAATTTATTAGGTACATTTTTGAAAAAAAAAATTTTTATTAGGTACTTTTTTGAAAATTTTGTTTTATTAGGTACTTTTTGACACTTTTTCCTTTATATAATTATTTTTTGTCAAAATAGAAATGAATTGCATATTTTTAATGGACTCACATACTAAGATTGCAACTTGTAACTTGTAAGAGTAGCCCAGCAAAACTGTTAGAAGTGTTCAATAATCAAGTGAATATTTTATACGTCGTTTAACGTAATTAAATCAGTATATAACGAGACGTTAATTTAGTCTACATTGAGTAACGTTTATGTTTTACTAGAGACCAATAAACGTAACTGAACTGTTATTCGATAATGGTACGAGCTTAATGTTACTAAACCTATTGGGTCACACTATATCAATGTGTGAGACCATTTTGTGTGCAGGGCCGTCGCTGGCCCAGGGCAACTGGGGCAACCACCCTGGGCCTCCAAAAAAAAAGCCCATGTTGCTATTTCTAGATAGGCCCTAAATAGAATTTAAAAAATTTAAAAAAAACTTTAATTGAAAAACCTTTGTCGATCCTCCTTCTCAACTTTCCTAATATTCTGAAAATCTCTTCAACTTCTTCTCCTAAATAGGCCCTGAATAAAAAATTAATTTCACATTTCTACCTATTTTTTTTCCAAAAATATCTTATCAATTTAAAAGACATCTTTGGTAATTAATGTTGTTGATTAGTAAATAAAAAAAAAATAATGTTGTTGATTGGAAAAAAATGATTGCATTTTTTCAGAATTATTTGATTTGCTGGGGATAACAGGTTATGGTTTGCTCTCAAGGTATATTATTTGATTTCTTAACTTTTTTGAGTAATACTTTTAGTAAATCATTATACAAATGAAATGTATTAACTAAAAGTCTTATATGTAGTATCTCCTATGATTTTTAATTTTAGGAATCTAAAAATCTTAAGATATTCAAATGGTGATCCACTTTCTAGAATTAATAGGTAACTAAATATTCTTTATTGGTTTGTTATTTTAATCGAAATATTCATATAGCTACTTTATGTATTGAGAAAAATATGTTAGAACATATTGATGTAGAAACGATTATTAGTGACTTTGCGTCCATAAATGCTCATAGAAAAATTTTCATGTGAACGTTTAGACTTTGATTTCAATCGTAATAAAATGTCTTTTTTTATCTTTTTTTTTGCATACCCAAAAATTTCAAATTTTTTTGGTATTTCATGTGAAATAGGGCCCCAATTTATATCTTTGCCCCGGGCCACTGAAATCTCAGAAACGGCGCTGTTTGTGTGTTTGGACCTATATTAGTCTAGGTTCATGTATCTAATCTAGTTGGACTAGATAGTAGTCATAATCATCAATTTAATATAATAGTTATATGGGTTAGTGTAACCCCCTAATTATTATGTTAATTTAAATTGGGCTGTTAAGAGTATTTATTCTCTTAGTAAATGTCTAGTTAAAAGATGTTGAAAGGTTTCTAAAACCCACCTTTATATACACAAGTCACAAGATGATAATGATGGGTATAGAGAAGTGAGGAGCCATGGGTTTTTCTTTTGCAAAAAGAATTTGGCTTAAGAAAAACTTATCTTATTGTTGGGATTAATATCTTAAAATAGTGGGGTTAAATACAAGAGTTGTACACACACAAAATTAGTTTAAGAAAGGTTCTTAAACATCGTACTAGTATACGAGGTCTCGCAAGACATTGTTGGTGGACTTCACTAGAGGAACTTCATTTGCGGTTCTTGTCTCGGGATTATATTTTACTAGTGGATTCACGCTACAAATGTATAATTTCTCATCTCGATATTTATTTGTTTCATCTCATGTCAATAATTGGGTCTTGGGAAGGTTTTAGTTTTCCGCATGTTAAAAGTTAACATTACTAGAACCCTACAGTGGTATCAGTTTCCTCTTTTATTGATATGTTTTGGGCACATAAATATTGATTTTATATAAATAATATATATGAATTATTTATTTACTCATGATAATTTTGATTTGCATAAAAATAAAAGTTAAGAACTTTAGGGGAGGGTTTACTAAAATTGTTTTAGTTATGAAGTTTTGAACTTTGTATTTTTAAATTAAATTTGTTAATTTTGATCCCTCCATTTGCCAATTTCATTATTTTAATATATCAATTTTAATTAATGTGTTTGATTAAATTTGATATTTAAAATAACAATCACAGATTGAGAATTTGATTTATTTGGCATGTTTACATAATAAATTTAATCATTTTGAATCTTTTGTTAATAGTTAACATAATTCAAGAATTAGATTACTTAACAAATTAAAGAAGTTGGTATTATTTAATGTTTTATGGACTAGTGCTAATATGATTAGCTTGGCTTTTGCACTACATTTCACATTATGATATTTATTAGTGCTATTTTGATTAGCCTTATTTTATATTCACCGTGTGAAATTAGTATTAATAAAAAAAATTATTTATTAGTGGCCATTATCTTTAAATAGATTTTATTAGCCCATTTGATATATTTTTCGTTAAACCTTAATTTGATTAAAGTTTAGAGGATAATTTATTATTAATTATAATAGTAAGCTTACATAATTTTAATGGAGATTATTTTAAGTGGGAGGTTTATTTTGCTTTGAGAAGTAAAATAATTTATTTGATTGATTATGAATCAATTAAGTTTCATGCAAATTAAAATTGAATAATGTGATTATTTATCATGTTTCTTTAAAATAATAAGATTATATATTTATTTATGTTCTTAATGCATATTTCTTTAAATACTATATTGCATGGGCCACTTACATATAGTAAGTGGGTGAATTATAATTGTTATACAGGTTATGGTAACTAGTATGGCCCAATTAGGATATTTAATACGGTTTGCACACCGTTATTTTTGAATGTAATTAAATACGATCTGCGTATCGTTTATTTTGAATGTAATAGTTAAATAGTTTATTTTTACATTTTAAAGTTTAATTACTATTATGTATGTACCCATGGAGTTGAAGACCAAGAATAGAGATTCAAGTGGTGTTCAAAAGATGGGCCTTGAAGATTAGTTTTTCAAGTGTTTTGGGGCCATACTAGGAACCTTATTTATGCATTATTTTATTGCATTATTTTTTTTGCTATATTTCTTGATGATGCATGTTTTGGTTGTTTAGTTTATTGATTCGAATAATTAGAGTTCACTTTTATTTGTGTTAATAAAAACAACCATAGTCCCTAACAATATTGAGTTGTAATGCTATTCCATTTAGTAACACTATGAAGCTTTAGATCGTTAATTAGGTAGGTTTCGCCAAAGCGAGGTGCCTATTAATTATCCTAAGATAAGTAATTGGTGAAAAGTTGTTTAACTCAACTAAGTAGGTCAAGAAAAGTTGACACTTAGAGGCATGGGGTAATAGTAGATAAAGAGTTATCTTATTACCAACCAAGAATTATTATGAATAATTAAGAAATAGTTTCTTTACCTATGACCATTAACTTTGGGTGACAACCCAAAGCTTGCTTAGGGTTAGTGGAAATGGGGTCTTGGAATCACTAAATTAAAAGGGACATTTAATTTAATTTGGTGGGATGAATTTCTTTTTAAATTTGTTTAAAATTATTCATTCATGATAATCATAGAATTCTTACACTTTGTTATTCATTTGTAGATGGAATATAATTCAAACTATAATGCGTTCTCTAATTTTGGTTTACGGTCTATACTCGAAAAGGAAAAACTTAACAAAAACAACTTCCTTGATTGGTCAAGGAATTTGAGAATTGTTCTCAAACATGAGCGAAAACTGGATGTTCTTGAAACTCCAATTCCGAATGAACCCACACTTAATGTGTCTGCTCAAGATCGGGCAGCTTATGAAGCTGCTACTGAAAGGTCTTTAGATGTCACATGCTTGATGTTAGCTTCTATGGTCCCTGAATTACAAAAACAATTCATGAATATGGAAGCTTTTCACATCTTTGCTCATCTCCAAGCTATGTTTTTGAAGCAAGCTACGAGTGAGAGTTTTGAGACCATAAATGAGTTACTTGGTATGCTCAAAATCTCGGAGCAGACAATTCCCTCAAAACCAAAGAAACAGGTTCTTAAGGTTCTGAAAAAGAAGAATGTCTTCAAGAAAAGGGGAAAGGCAAAGAAACAATTTAATCACCAAGGCAAGGGCAAAAAGGTTGCTCGAACTAAGGTGAAAGTTGGAGCTAATCCAAATCATATTTGTTTCTATTGCGATAAGAAGGGTCACCGAAAGCAGTTGTCTGAAATACCTTAAGGACAAGGAGGATAGAAGTATCAAGTCTACTTCAGGTATTTATGTGATAGAGATCAACTTTGCTAACTCTAAGTCTTGGGTATTGGATACCGGTTGTGGTTCTCACATTTGTGCAAATGTGTAGGGGCTAAAGAAAAGTAGAGATCTTCATAGAGATGAAGTAGACCTACGAGTTAGAAATGGAGCTAAGGTAGCTGCATTAGCCGTAGGATCTTATTGTTTATCTTTACCTTCAGGACTTTTGTTGAATTTTAATAATTGTTATTATGTTCCTTCTATGAATAGAAATTTGATTTCAGTTTCAATGTTGGATTCTGAAGGTTTTACCTTTGTAATAAAGAATGGTTCTTTGTCAATTTACAAAGATGAAATCTGTTATGGTATAGGGCGTTGTATAAATGGCCTCTATATACTAGATCTTGATAAACAAAACTATCACGTGGACAATTCTAAAAGACTAAAATCAAAGGATTCTAATCATACCTATCTTTGGCACTGTCGTTTAGGGCATGTAAATGAGAAACGCATTCAAAAACTCCATAAAAATGGACTATTGGACTCATTTGATTTTGAATCATATGAAGTATACGAGTCTTGTTTGCTTGGAAAAATGACTAAATTACCATTTACTGGACATGGTGAAAGAGCTAGTGACTTATTGGGGATAATACATTCAGATGTATGTGTACCTATGAGTATCTCGGCTAGGGGAGGGTTTGAATACTTCATTACTTTTAGTTAATGAAACATAAATCTGAATCTTTTGAAAAGTTCAAAGAATTTCAGAATGAAGTACAGAATCAACTTGGCAAGACGATTAAAGCACTTAGATCTGATCGAGGTGGTGAATATTTGAGTCACGATTTTATTGATCATCTGAAAAATTGTGGAATAGTTTCACAACGAACCTCACCTAGAACACCACAATTAAATGGTGTGTCTGAGCGGCGGAATCGAACCTTATTAGATATGGTTCGTTCAATGATGAGTTTAGTCGATCTTCCTACTTCATTTTGGGGTTATGCACTTCTAACAGCGGCTCATGTTTTAAATCGTACTCCCTCCAAAGCTGTCGATAAGACGCCATATGAGTTATGGACAGGAAAAGTTCCCAAGTTGTCTTCCTTAAGGATTTGGGGTTGTCAAGCATGTGTAAAACGTTTACAACCAAATAAGCTTGAACCTAGATCTGATAAGGTCTTCTTTGTGGGTTACCCCAAAGAAACCAAGGGATATTACTTCTATAATCCTAGTGAGCATAAAGTGTTTGTGGCTCGCGAATGTGTCTGTTTAGAAAGAGAATGTCTTTCCCAAAAGCCAAGTGGGAGAAATATTTCTCTTGAAGAAGTTCAAGATGATCAGCCACAAATCACTTCTCCAGTGGGAGAGATTGTTTCTCCAATGGGAGCTCCAGTTTTGGTACCTGTTGTACCTACTGGAGTGGTGGATGTCCCAGTTCGTAGGATTAGTAGGCAGAGTAAACCTCCAAGAAGAGATCCTATGGAGGGTTATATCTTTCATGAAAGTCATGAAGTCCTTATATTAGATAAGGAAGAACCTACTACCTATAAGGCAGCAATGGAGAGTTCTGACTCTGAACTATGGCTTGCAGCCATGAAATCTAAAATGGAGTCCATGTATGACAATCAAGTTTGGAACTTGGTTGACTTGCCCGAAGGTGCTAGACCGATCGAATGCAAGTGGATTTATAAGATAAAGACTGACATGGATGGCAAAATAGTTGTCTATAAAGCACGATTGGTGGCTAAAGGTTTTAAGCAAGTTCATGGTATAGACTATGATGAGACTTTTTCACCAGTGGCTATGCTTAAATCCATCAGAATTATCCTAACAATAGCTTCGTATTATGACTATGAGATTTGGAAAATGGATGTCAAGACCGCTTTTCTAAATGGATATTTGGAAGAGGAAGTGTACATGACACAACCGGAGGGTTTTGTGGATCCTAATAGCCCTAGGAAAGTATGTAAGCTTCATAAGTCCATTTATGGATTGAAGCAAACATCTAGGAGTTGTAATATTCTTTTTGACGAGGCAATTAAACAGTTTGGTTTCCTCCGAAATCCGGAAGAGTCTTGTGTATACAAGAAAGTCAATGGGAGTTTTGTTGTTTTCTTAGTTTTGTATGAGGATGACATACTGATTGTAGGGAACAGTGTACGAATGCTTGAGTCTGTAAAGGCTTGGCTAAGTAGTTGTTTCTCTATGAAAGACCTTGGAGAGGTTAAGTACATTTTGGGCATCCGAATCTATAGAGATAGATCAAGACGGATGATTGGGCTTAGTCAAAGGACTTATATTGATAAGGTCCTTGATAGGTTCAATATGACAAACTCTAAGAAGGGTTTTTCTTCCCATGTCTCATGGCATATCTCTTAGCAAGAAGCAGTGTCCAATGACACCTGATGAGCTAGAGAAGATGAGTAAGATTCCATACGCTTCAGCTATTGGATCTATCATGTATGCTATGATATGTACTCGACCAGATGTTTCATGTGCTTTGAGCATGACGAGCAGATACCAATCGTGTCCTGGTAATGACCATTGGACAGCGATCAAGAATCTTAAAGTACCTTAACAGGATTAAGGATACGTTCTTGGGTTTCGGAGGTGTATCTAAATTATGTGTAAAGGGTTACACGGATGCTAACTTTCTAACAGATAAGGTTGTTTCTGATTGTAATCTAGTTACTTCTTTAATCTGAACGAAAGCGATGTTAGTTGGAAGAGTTTCAACTGAACTAAAGAAAATTCTACAAATGATGTTAAGTAAACTATAGAAGCGTAAATTTTATTAGGTAACTATACTTAATAACTAAACCATTGTCTCAGTAAAATCATGAGATGTTTTAGTTGGGATAGACATCAAGAGTTTAGATGTCAGTTTTGTGCATGAGATGCATATATTCATGATTATTCTTTTTAAAGTATTGTACTTATTCATTTAATGATGGTTTAGAATTAAATGAAGTCCAAACTATAATCTATAAAGTCTATATAGGTTGTTAGATGTGATCTGACAAATGAACCCTATAATGTGAACTAGAGAACTTAGATTATTTTAGGTCCCTAGCCAGGTAGTTGAGTTGGACGCCAATACCAGTAATTGTTAGAATGTTGTTGATTGATGATCGTGTTCATAGATCATAGAGACATTGAATGTCTAGTCAATCGCATTGATAGAGATCGAGTATCTCTATTTGGACATGACCCGCTTTTGAGTATTCTTTAAGAACGTTGATGTCATAAGAATATCTCAAATTGACTTATAAATAGAATCCTTAGACCTGAGTTTCTCACTGACTTCGTATGTGAGAATTATTGTTCTTTGATGCAATATAACGCCATGCCGTAAAAGGGGTCTATAAGGGTTGTACTCAGGAATTTTATGAATCACATAGCGAATAGAGGAGGGATAAGATGGGATTGTCATACCCTTTTGGGGTTGTTAGTCTTAGGCCACTCGGAGAGTTGAAACTGTAAAATGCATGGCCATGCTCAAATGGATTATGGAGATAATCATTTGTTATTCAGTTCATCTCATGAGTCCGAGGAACATGATCAAACCAAATAAGGATGACAGTTGTTCTTACCTTATGTTTGATCAAGACTTAAGTTGACAAAGGATTTGAGATTCACAACTTGTTGGAGCAAGTGGGAGTTAATGGGAGGAGTCCTACAACTCTAGTAAACTTGTTTCTTGAACAAGTGGGAGATTGATAGAAGTGTTCAATAATCAAGTGAATATTTTATACGTCGTTCAACGTAATTAAATTAGTATATAACGAGACGTTAATTTAGTCTACATTGAGTAACGTTTATGTTTTACTAGAGACCAATAAACGTAACTGAACTGTTATTCGATAATGGTACGAGCTTAATGTTACTAAACCTATTGGGTCACACTGTATCAATGTGTGAGACCATTTTGTGTGTTTGGACCTATATTAGTCTAGGTTCATGTATCTAATCTAGTTGGACTAGATAGTAGTCATAATCATCAATTTAATATAATAGTTATATGAGTTAGTGTAACCCCCTAATTATTATGTTAATTTAAATTGGGCTGTTAAGAGTATTTATTCTCTTAGTAAATGTCTAGTTAAAAGATGTTGAAAGGTTTCTAAAACCCACCTTTATATACACAAGTCACAAGATGATAATGATGGATATAGAGAAGTGAGGAGCCATGGGTTTTTCTTTTGCAAAAAGAATTTGGCTTAAGAAAAACTTATCTTATTGTTGGGATTAATATCTTAAAATAGTGGGGTTAAATACAAGAGTTGTACACACACAAAATTAGTTTAAGAAAGGTTCTTAAACATCGTACTAGTATACGAGGTCTCGCAAGACATTGTTGGTGGACTTCACTAGAGGAACTTCATTTGCGGTTCTTGTCTCGGGATTATATTTTACTAGTGGATTCACGCTACAAAGGTATAATTTCTCATCTCGATATTTATTTGTTTCATCTCATGT
Source organism: Amaranthus palmeri (assembly GCA_019776075.1). NCBI lineage: Eukaryota > Viridiplantae > Streptophyta > Magnoliopsida > Caryophyllales > Amaranthaceae > Amaranthus > Amaranthus palmeri. Next base: position 91,022 of record JAAKBH010000593.1, on the reverse strand, counting down.
CAATAATTGGGTCTTGGGAAGGTTTTAGTTTTCCGCATGTTAAAAGTTAACATTACTAGAACCCTACAAAAACAACATTTCAAGCTTAATCTTTTGAGTCATTTTAAGCAAAAACAAAGCAAATTTAATCTTTTGAGTCAGTATTTGAAGAAGAATGATAAGCAAACACTTTTTGAGGCATTACAGACATTCAAAGAACCAAACATTACCCAAACAGAGAAAGAATGATTTTCAGTTCAGTACCAAAATAGCGAATGAATGCTTCATATGGGTTTTATTCAATTTTGACTTGATATGAATAGGTATGAATGCTCTACAATAACATTCCAAAAAAGAGAATGACTTTAAAGCATCAAAACAGAGATTAGAAAACATTACCCAAAATCAAAATTGTCTCATACAAATATTTATTCAAAAATAAGTATAAAGCTAAAACATCTATAAATTTGATTCTGATCAAAATTATGGAACCAAAATTCTGAAATTTAAGATAAAAAATAAAGAAAAAAACCATGTTCAAACTTACTTGAAAGAGCACGAAGAAGAGCACAGATGAAGAGCTTGATGAAACGCACAAGATAGCCGCTTGTTGTGCCAAAATTTAGGGTTTTTAGAGTTTTAGGGCAAAATTTCTGAAATATGGATATATTTTTGCAGCAGATCAATAGAAGGAGGAGGAGAAGGGCCAAAAGTACTATAGCATGGGTCTGATTATTATTTCGAATGCATTTTACGTTTTTTTTTTAATTTGATAGTGTTAGTCACGCTTAATAAGCGTGCCTGATATTAAAAGTTGTAGTCACGCTTATAATCGTTGCTACGACTCCTACGCTTAATAAGCGTGCCCAACTAAAGTAAGACAATTACACTTAATTAAGTGAGGCTAACTAAGTGTAGGTATAGACAACTTTTTTAGTAGTGACTTAAAATTTCAAGATCTGAAATTAAGAACACTAAAAATCAAGATCTGAAATTAAGAAGACTAAAAATTTCAAGATCTAAAATTTCAAACACTAAAAATCAAAAATTTCAGATCTTTCTCTTGATTCAATGGTACCTTCGAAATTTCTGCAATTTACAATAACCTTCGACCATTCGAGCACGAAATCTGGTGCATTAAAAATTTCATAACCAGATGTGGAGATCCGGTGCATGTGAAGAAGAAGAAGAGCACGAAATCCGGTGTCGAAGAATGAAGAAATCGAAGGAATTTAGTCCGGTGTTGAAGAATGAAGAAATCTGGTGTTGAAGAAAATGAAATCCTCTGTTGAAGAATGAAGAAATCCGGTTTAAAAAATGAAGAAATTGAAGAAGAGGAGGCGTGACACTTAGGGTTTTTTTCTGAGTAGGAAGAATAGGAAGAGATGTATCTTGAACAAAGGTTAGGGTTTTTTTCTGAGTAGGAAGAGTACTCTTAATTAGGCGCGGCACTTATTAGGTTTAAAGGGAGATAAGAGGAGGAGGCCCAACATTTAATTAGGTATTTTGCTATTATGTGCTGCGGACAATAAGCAAAACCGCAGCCAATGACTTTACACTAGTGGAAAAATCTCTAAGGGTTGCGGGTTTTTTATGGGTATGGGCTGCGGTTTTGTCTCGCAGCCCTTGGAGTAGCAGCAAATAAGATCAAGTTATGGGCTGCAGACATAATGCCCGCAGCCCTTACCCCATTTTCAAAAAATTTTTTTTTTTTTTAAAATTTTCGTTTTAAATCTTTTTGCATTTCATTGAAGATCGAAAATAAATCTAAAAATTAAAGAAACCCAAAATGAATAAAGAACAACGAACAGATATTACTAGATCTAAAAACGAATTTGCCCAGATATTACAAGAAATAAGTTGATATTACAAATCTAATTTAAAGAACAACAAAATGAATAAAGAACAACGAAAAATCCAGAGATTAGGCTCGAAATTACAGATCTAAAAACGAAATCTATTTCTAAATTGATATTACAGATCTAAAAACGAAAATGAACCCAGAAATTAACTTCAATCTTCAATCTCGAACAAAAATCTGAAGTACTTCGAAAAATCGATCTCGAAACTGGACAAAAACAAACAAAAACCAGAGACAAAAACGAAATTATCTTCAATCTTAAAACGAAATTATCTTCAATCTCGAAACGTCTTCAAAAGGATGAAGGTGCAGCTTTGAAATAGATCTCGAAACGTCTGAAGTACTAGAGAAATCGATCTCGAAGGTGCAGCTTTGAAATCGAAAAAGGATGAAGGAACTCGACGGCTTCAAAAGGATCTCGAAAAAAATCTGAAGTACTAGAGAAAGGAAGATGAAGGAACTCACAAGATCTTTGAGGATGAAGGAAGAAGGAATTTTTTAGGGTTTCTTGGCTCTTTTTAGGAAGAAGGAAGATGAAGGAATTTTTTGAGGAAAACGGTTGTGCATGCGTGTGAATTGTGATAATAACTAATAAGGGTTTCTTGGCTTTTTTTAGGGTTTTTTAGGGAATGGGCTTATTGGGCTGTTTAGGGCTGCGGACATACCCATAAACCGCAGCCCATTGATTAATTTTTTTTTGCTGAATTTCTTAAGGGGTTAAGGGCTGCGGACAATGCCAAAAACCGCAGCCCCTTAATAATTTTTTTTTTCCAGCTTTTTTATTACTCATATGGGCTGTGTTTTCCTAAAAACCGCAGCCAATAGCTTTTTTTCCACTAGTGTTAGTCCCTTTATTGGCTGCGGACGTTTAAGAAAACCGTAGCCTATTTCAATTTTTTTAATTTTATATATTGGCTGCGTACACACTAAAATCGCAGCCAATTAGCAGCAACCAATAGCTTTTTTTCCACTAGTGAGGCCTTGTTTTTTTTATTGTTTTATGTAATTGTAATTAATTGCCTAAAACATTAGTAGAGAATTTTGAAATCTTGGGGTTTGTGGTTTTTCCTTATATTTAGACCTAAAAGGTTTCTACGTGAAATAATGTAATCTCCTTTGTCTTTCGCTTTCGGCCTGTTTAGTAGATGGTATTAAATGGTGGTAATGATGAGAATGAAAAACTAGTATAATTTTGGTTGAAAAATATCTTGGCTACCTTGATGGCCATACTTGTCCAACTTTAAGTATCTCATTTTCTGCATAAAATTCATTCCAATGCATTACTATCGGGAGAGGTGGTATTAGGTGGTAATGGAAACTTGTAAACAAAAAACTTTTTTGTGATCAAAGTTATATTACCATGGGAATGATATGTAACTTTTGATGAAATTTTACACTATAAATCATTTTCATTACCACCATTTAATACCACTAACCAAACGGGCCGTTTGAGTTTTAGTTTTTATTCCACATTCTAACTCCGCAAAAATAAGACAAAAATACTTAAACTTATTAAACAACAATTCACCCTCCTCTTATTGTCATTCACCATCTCTAAACGTTTCTTCAAAGAAAATGTAAAATAAGCCAATTACCTAGTATACAAGCCGGCAAAGATACTGAATTTTTAATAAATTTAATGATGCAGGATTATTCTCTCATGAGAAGTTCATTGTAGGAGATCATCTATGTCGCCTTTTTCTTGTATTAGAAAAATAAATCACTTAATTAATAATAACTATAACGAATAAAGCACCAAATTAAGAATTAATGGATACCAAACAAAGCATTATTAATGCTTTTATTATCCTATTTTATAGAACACGATCTTATATGATCTTCTGCTCGTGATAGCAAATTTATTAAATTATACATTATCTAATTTAAAGTTTAAAAAAATATGATATGATATGAGAATCATATCCCTTGATTTGGTATAATTATTGATCATATCATCCTGTAATTAGTATGCGTTAATGGATATTAAATTATTAATTATTTAAATTTTCAGAGATTACAATAATAATAACGAGTATACATTGTTTTGTGACATTTCTTTTAGTAATAGTACACTTTAAAGGACATCATGCATGCTTCATAGGAAACTAATTATTGTAGCAAGATTGTATGCCAATATAAAAACAATTCTTTATTATTGTTAATTAATTAACTTGTGTTAAAAGTAATTATGATTATGTCATAGTTTAAATCAAAACAGGAAAATCAAAGATGACGAGTATAATATCAAAAATACTAGAAAGTGTGTTAAAAAATGATATATGTTATCTTTCAAGATTCTGGATAAATTGAATTATTTTAGTGGATGTTACTTGATTACATGGCAATATTACATACTCCCTTCGTTTCATTCTTATTGTCCACTTTTTTTATTTGGTTATCTCATTCTAATTGTCCAGTTTTTATTTTTGGCAAAGATTTTTTACCTAAATACCCCAACTACGTCAACGTAGCAGTGTTCACCGGTCCAAACCCGGACCGGAAGACCGGAATCTCAAAAAATCTAAGACCGGACTGGTTTCATCCGATCCGGTCCGAAATTTGGACCGGTTAGCCCGGAAATATTTTTTGAAAAATATAATATTTTAAAATAATTTAGCAAATTAATTATTGTAAAATTAACATATTTGAATTAAAAAATTATTTTGTGTTGAAAAAAAAATATTTTAAGTCCTTTAAAATAAATATATACATAATAATTGTAAATATTACCCCTCTTCCAAATCACTTTTATGATATCCGGTCTCATCTGGTCCAACCCGGATTTTTTCGGGTTTAGACCGGACCGGAAACCCGAAATTGGAAAAAAGTAAGACCCGGAGATCGGACCGGATGCACCCGGTCCGGTCTTAGCCGGTTCCGGTCCGGACCGCCGGTCCGGTCTTATTTTGCACACCCCTACCCCAACTTATATTATTTAAAATACCCCACCTACCACCTTTTCAATTATTATAATCAATTAAATACCCCAACTACCACTTTTATAATTATTATAATCATTTAAAATACCCCACTACCATTTTTCTTAATTTGCATGCCCACTCAAAAGTGGACAATAAGAATGGGACGGAGGGAGTATTTTATAATTTGATATATTCAATTGACGGAAAAAAAATATATATTCAGTAAATTTGATATAGTAACAATAATATATGCTTGCATTATTATTTGATATTATTTTCTATAGAAAAATTTCCTAGCATAATCTAAACTTTTTATGATTTTTCTTCAATAATCACAACTATTGATTAACCATGAATAACCCTAACTTTAAGGTGTATTTGCCTAGAGTAAGCTTGGATAACCCGATGACCTAATATAGTTGGTATATCACCGAAAAAATTTTAAAATTTATAAATTTACATAAAAAATTCTAAATAATAAAAAAAACGTAATTTTTTTGAACATTTTTTTAATATTTTATTTTAATTTATCTTTTTTTAAAATTAAAACTTGCTATAGGAAGTCATCCGGTCACCGGGTTTTTTAATATTTTACTCTAGAAAAATACCCCTCAAAGTTGGGAATTGGAATTATTCATGGTTGACCAATAGATGAGATTATTGTAGGAAGAAGTCATTAAGAGTACGACCAAGTACAAGTATTTGGGATCGATCATCCAAAGGAATGGGGAGATCGACAGAGATGTAGATCATCGTATGCAGGCGGGTTGGCTCAAATGGCGAGCAGCTACCACGGTGATATGTGATAGGAAGATCCCAAATAAGTTAAAGGGACAATTTTATCGGGTTGCGATCAGACCGGCTGTGCTATATGGGATAGAATGTTGGCCTGTAAAGAAGAGTTTTGAACGTAAAACGAAAGTCACAGAATGCGTATGTTGCGGTGGATGTGCGGGCACACTTTGATGGATCGAATTAGGAACCAAGAGTTTAGAGATTAACTAGGGGTAGCTCCTATTTCGGCAAAAATGCGCGAAACAAGATTGAGGTGGTTTGGACATGTGAAGAGAAAGACTTTCGATGCCCCTGTGAGGAGAGTCGAAAGCTTTATGGTAGAGGGTAAGAGGAGCCGAGGAAGACCCAAGAAAACTTAGGAGGAGCAAATAAAGGTAGACCTACGTGAGTTAAAACTCTCTAAGGACCTGACTAGGGATAGGAGTAGTTGGAGGCGTCTTATCCAGGTTTTAGACTTCGGCTTTTCTTCTTAGAGTCGTTAGCGGCGTCATGCTTTCATGTTTGCCCTAGTTTACTATGTGTTTTTGTTTTTAGTTTGTTTTAAGTTTTTCTTTTGTTTTACACTCATATTGGATCTATTATATATGTGTTTTTCACTCCACGAGGCAAGTACGTATCTTTAACATCTTGGAGCTGGGGGACTCCTTTTGGCCGTGCTCTCCTTCACGGGTATGAGTTGCCGCCACCCTTCCCTCCGCAGACCCTGCTCATAGTTTTCTATGAGCGGGATCAACTGGGTAGGATGATGATGATGATATTGCAGGAAAATAATGAATAGATTAGATTATTCTAGGTAATTTTTCTTTTTTTATATTAAATTCATATATTACACGAGTTTCTATAATAGGTACATTATAAAACTTTAAACAATATTGTTGTATGAGAAGATCTCACCGAGAGATGCATCTCATACTTGGGTTAAATAACCCATCTCATACATACTTTTTATGAGAATATAAGCTCCTTGTTTGATTTCATCTAATCGAGACACAATTACTCATACTAGTATTATATCAAAAATTGTGGAGAGAGAATAAGATCTTCGAGGGACCATAACTTTGGGCCAACCTAATTTTTTTTTTTAAAAAAAAAGACATAAAAAATATGAAAAAAGATATATATACTTAGTTAACAAACCATAAACATCTACTCCATATAATATCACCTACTTCATACTGTAAGTAGGCATTATTATTTCTGCTAGTCTCTTGAGAGACCGTCTCATTGAGAAACGTCTCTCATACACAACCCATTAAAGATGGTATCTCAAAGAGACCGTCTCTTATAAGAATTTGTGTTATTACCTACTTTACATACAATAAACATCCATTATAACTACCAATAACACCTACTAATAAAACTATAGTAAACTCAGACTTTTATCGTTTATGAAATAGGTGTTTATAAAATATTAACAAGATTTTTACAAAAAAGATAAACACCTACAAGTACACCGTAAACACTTCACAAAATCTTACACATATTACACATACCTTCAAAACCTATTACACATACAATAGACAACTACGTCATATACCATAGACATCTGAGTCACATAAAATAATCACACCGACTTCTTATATTATAACAAGTGTGCAAAACTCATATGTCTTATTCTCTATGAATAGGAGAGAATATATATTGCATTTATTTTACGAGATAAAACATACAATGATTCGCAATATACTAGTATTTGAATTCCCCAATGAATTACAATAAACATGTACTCCTAGAGTATTTAAAACACACCACAAATACTTCTACACGAACAAAGGATTTGGACGTTTTTGGAACCCCCAAAAGGTTTGCCGTTTGCGAACAAGTCTCCCTAGAGACACCATATATACTCTTAAGAGACCATACATACTTTTAAGGCATAACGCAACAAAGTATAACATCAACCAAATTAATACATGTTAATTAAACAAAAATTAAGAATTAAACAACAACATATTACTAAATAATAATAATATTCTTAGGAAACAAGATTAATCATTCTCTGCTGAAGCCGGGTGAAATTTATGCTTGTTATGTCCATAACCTGCAAATTTACCCACAAAAACCTACATATTAATATAATGAATCCCAGCCAAAGGATTAGACATAGGACGATAAACAATATAATCTTGTAAATATTCTGGGAATAAAATAATTTTATCATATCATAATTCATTCATACATGATTGATTGATTATGAAATTAGGCTGAAAAAATTGTAGAAAATAATATATGGAAATGATAATTAGCATAATACATTCACATAATAACAATTGTATGCTGTTGTTGAGCTTCTATATGTTATTTGCTATGTTCACTCTTCAAAATTTTATGGGACTATTGACTTATACATGGTAATATATACATATTTCCTCCGTTTTGAAATGCTTGCTACATTTCGAATATGAGCTTTATTCATCGTTCAAGCTTATTTTGCATATTGCGGTTAATGTGTAAGCAAAAATATAGTCAAGTGAGATTTTATTTGAATTATCTAATCGCATACTTTAATACATAATTTTTAGATGTATATTTAAATGAACAAAATAACACATTGGATAACGTCAAAAGTCAATTATAGCAAGTATAATGGAATGGAGGAAGTAGAAATATTATCATATTAACATTGAAACTATTTCCATGGGAATAACTTACAATGTTTGCACAATGTAGATATTGTGTTTATAATTATTCAGAAAGACTATAGATTTTTCTTGGTCTAAGAATATTTTATGTTAAAGGAACCATATAAGATATTTATGGCCTTTAATATATATAGAATTTCAACATATAATTATGTTATTTTATAAATTAATACTCCCTCCGTTCCAGTTTACTTGTCCCATTTCCTTTTTTGGCAATTCCTCATTACTTGTCCCATTTCCTTTTTTGGCTATCTTTTTTTACCTAAATACCCCCACTTTTCCAATTCCCAATACTCCACTACTACCTTTACAATTAATTTAATCAATTAAAATACCCAACTACCACATTTTTAAATGGACCCCACTACTTTCTTAAAATCCATGTTTGGTCAAATGGGACAAGTAAACTGGACCGGAGGGAGTATAGAGTACCAATGGCCAGGATTTATGACAAAGTTATTTTTTTTTATCAAAAACTACCTTAGAAAGCTTTTTGTCAAAAACTACAAACCTAAAAAATTATGAATTTTGTCAAAACCTACATAGATATTTTCTTTGGTTAAAAACTAACTAGAAAAAGTTATATCTTTATTAAAGGCCAACCATTAAAGACTAAACTAAAAAATTATGAATTTTGTTAAAAAATTTTTTGCTTAAAAAAATACATGAGTAAAATAGTCTTTAACATAAATAACTTGTTCCATGTATTTTTCTTACTAATTAACCCTTTTTCTAGGTAGTTTTGGACAAAAATATTTTCCTTCGCAAAGAGGAAGAAAAAGGTTATAACATAATACATCTACAAAGGAGAAAGCTTATTCTTCGTATTATTAACATATTGATAGATAATTCGACATTCCATTGCTTCGTGTAGTCAAAAGAGTATAAGAACATAAATAAAATAGGAATAATCTAATTTACCCAAAATTCCCAAATATCATAGAAAAGATGAGGATATAGTTCACTCAAATCCTTTGTTACTACTAAATTCCATGTTGAATCCTTATCTAATTAACATATTATATAATTCGACCAGCATTGACCCTTCTATTTAGTAAAATATTTGTATTATATACAAAGGAAAAATTATAAGAAAGTATCTTTTAAATTATGGTTTCTTACAATAACTACCTATAAGTTTTTTTTTTTTTTTTTATCAAAAATACATAGATAAGGTTATTTTTTTGTTAAATACTACTAACAAGCTAAGTTATTTCATAGGTAAATTGCATATGACTTGCACATATAGTACTTAATGATATTTTGAATGTCTATCTTTAACTTGTAGTTTACAATTATATGGCTTTTTCTAGGAACTATTTTACTAAAAACATTTTCTAGGTAGTTTAATTAGGACAAAAACCTTTTTTAGAAGTATTTTCTAAGAATTTATCCCAAGTATATTCATTAAATATTACAACTCATTTGTTAAATATACCTTTGTTTTGTATTAAATTTATGCAGTTGTATTATTTTATGATCTATTTATTTATAGGAATTAAGTTAGAACTTATTTTATGCCTTTCTTTTTGAACGGGATTTTATGCCTTTCTTGGAAATAATATATGTTCATATAAATTCTATTAAGCTGAGCAACTCAATTATATAAAATCCTGGGTTGGGCGCGCCCTGACTTTTCATTCTTCATCATAATTAGCAATGGTATACCACCTATAGGAAACTATGATCAGGTTCCGAGGAGAGAAGGCATGCGGCAATTCATACCCATACAAAAGGATGCGACCAAATAATCCCTCTGCTCGAGAATAATCTTTTAAAAGATATGTTCTGACAATGAAAAGAACTGAGTGAAACTGAATACACACGCTTGCAACTTACCGCACTAGCTTGGCTTATAATCTTAAAATTAAAATAAATAAAATACATAACGATTAAAATTAAAATAATTAGGTAAAAAAAATCAAAACAAGTAAAAGAAAGATATGTAAAAGACAAAGGCAAAAATCAGAACACCAAGAAGTAAGCGAGAGAAAAATTAAATATTTACCTCACAAATTATATCATGAACAATTCTGTCATTGATTTTGGTTGATGTGCAACTTGAAACACTTAATCCTTCCTCAAAAAGCACTTGGAGGGCACTTGAAAGGGAAAATGTTTGGTCTTCATAGCCAACATCTATATTTATAGCAATCCCTCCTAAACATGGATTTATTACAACACTTCCTGGACGTGTTTTTGAATTGCTCGACGATCCACCAACTTCATATGTAGGACGAGTACTCCATTCAGTTGTTGCTTTTAGCTCATCTCTCCTAACACTGAGCTCTTTTATATTCTTCTCTAAATCCTTTATGTAATTTGCTGCTTCAGCTACATGATCACTTGTAGATCTCTTTCCCTACAAAATCCCAAATAATTATGCATCCTTAACTATATATATATATATATATATATGCTAGAGCGATAATTCATTTATTTCCTTATTTGTTTCTCATCAACCTAGGGAATTATATATGTTGAAGTACACCTTCAAAGTGCAAGCAAAGAATAAAAGCAACTAATTAAACTTGTTGGATTCAACATGTATGAATATTTACACAATACATGTATGTATGGAACACTCCTATGCTTTCGATTAAGTGGCCTGACTTCATAGCCCTTGATCTATGGTTTTTTTTTCCCTGCGGTGTTTTTTTATGCCAGCGGTGTTTTTTTATGCCAGCGGTTTTGACTTTCCAGGTTTGGTCTTTAACTAATAAATTTTATCCATTTAAAAAATAGAAAACTAGTCCAAACACGAAGTTTATTTATAGATTTCTCAATCTTATAATTAATTTGTTTATAGAAAACTTGTCCAAACACAACATTAATTCAGAGAGATTTCTCAATTACGATTGGTTTACAGAAAACTTGTCCAAACACGATGTTTATTTAGAGATTTTTGAATTATTGTTGGTTTACAGATAATTTGTCCAAACACAAAGTTTATTCTGAGATTTCTAAATCACAATTAATTTAAAGAAAACTTGTCCAAACACGATGTTTATTTAGAGATTTTTGAATTATTGTTGGTTTACAGATAATTTGTCCAAACACAAAGTTTATTCTGAGATTTCTAAATCACAATTAATTTAAAGAAAACTTGTCCAAACACAAAGTTTATTTGACCAGTGCTCTACCTCAATAAGATAGGCAAACACTCCCAAATCCACTTTTGATTTTGCTCCTTCTAACCTAGAGGACTATGTCATATTTAAATTTTATCGGAAGGTAATAGTTTAGAATTAGATATTTCTTTCGAAAAATTATCAAGAATTATACAATATTTTGTTTATTTCCTTAGAATAATACCAACTTTTGATTAGATATGAATAATACCAACAAAAAGACGAGTTTTCCTAGAATATCCCTGACATGTTAGAAATCAAACTACATGAGATTAGTTATATGCCAAAAACAATTGGTAATAAATTAGTTAATAAACTAAAGTTGGTATTATTCTACGAGTGGGGGACTCCTTTTGGCCGCACTCTCTTCTATGGGTATGACCGTCCTTCCCTTCTCAACCTGTCCATAGTTTTTTATGAGCGAGATACACCAAGTAGGAAGATGATGATGATATTATTCTAGTAAAAAACTCATTAAGTTTGTATTATTCATGGTTAATTAAACATTAATCTTATAGTAGTGAAATTAATAAAATATTGTATTATTTACCCTAATTTTTTCTTTTGCTACAACTAACCCTATCCTGCCTCCACCATCCATCACATATGAGCTGTCATGCTTTCTACACTGATATATCTTGATCTCTTGTTTATTTTGATGCATCTTTAATTTTCTCTTTACCTGATGAGCGTATTAAGTTTGATGGGGATAAAACAAAAAAATAAAAATTAATAATAAAAAAACCCTGGTTTCTTTTTTTGGTGGTGGTAAAGTAAAACCCTAATATTACAGGAGATGTGGAAACTTCAAGAAATTGTTCTTAAATTATGTATATATATATATAAATCACTAATTTGAAATTTCCACTAGAAAAATCATGGGAAGTGGGAGATAAGTAATACCTGAATATATTGATCAGGAATCTGAGCTCGAAGAGCTGAATAAAGATTAGACATTTCCTGCCTTCTTTGACGCTCAACTTCTCTATGCTTCCTTTTTTGTTCTTCTTCATCATCACAATAATTACTAGGACCAGACTCATTATTTGGATCAAAACTCGAGTTTTGGCCTCGGCCTCGTCTTTGTCCTCGTCCTCTTCCTCGTCCTCTTCTACTTACTCCTCTATTATTCAAACTTGTATTCATGCTTTCCAATCCTTCAGATCCGATATCGGCCCAATTAATCTGATTTTCAACCATGTTTTCTTCCTCCTCCACATAATTAGGGTTTTGGAAAGACAGATTGCCTGAATTTTTAAAAGGAAACATTATTTCTTAGATATATATAGATATTTAACAACTTAGAAGATCAGATTGAGATTTAATTAGAGAATAATTATTTTTTGTTTGGTGGAAATTGGAAGATATATATTAAGTGATTTTAGAAAAGATTTGAAGACAAGGGGCATATGTGGTCTTACCTGCCACAGTTTTTGTTATACAAGAAGCTGTTTGCTTCCTTTATGAGGGCTCCACAATTTTGTACATATACTTTGCAATAGAATCTTTGCTGTCCCAGCTTCCCTGATTTGATGATTTAAATTTCATCATCTAATAAGATTAAGGAAAGATATGGACTAATCAATATGTTTAGTAGAAACGATGCTCAATAATTTTTGAAATCCTATTAATTTTACATTATTTCAAAATTATGGGCCGAACTATATAAAAGACAAGTTCATTTTATTCAAAAAAATTATCTAGAATGATCCAATTTGTTTGCGATTTTCTTACCATAATGAATAATCTTATCTATTGATTAACCATAAAAAATCTCAGTTTTGAGGGGTATTTTCCTATAATAAACCCGGTGACCAGTTGACTTATTATAGCAAGTTTTTTTAAAAAAAAAACTGATAAATTAAAATAAAATGTTGAAAAAATATTTAAAAAATAAAAACAAATTATTGTTATTTTTTTATTTTTAAGAAATTTATGTAAATTTTCAAAAAATTTCACTAAATATAAATTGATTTTCAATTTACGTTTTTGGTGATTTACCTATTATAGCAGGTTATTGGGTTACCCAAGTTTAGTTTAGGTAAATACAACATAAAGTTGGGATTATTTATGGTTAATCAATAAGTAGGATTATTATAAGAAGATCATCAATAAGATTAGATTACTCAAGGTAAATTTTCCTTTTATTAAACTATTTAAACTAATATTTCAACCCTCTTATTTTCAACATAATGTGCATTTTAACAACATTTAGGGGGTGTTTGGTATGTGGGAATTGGAGATGGGATTGGGAATTTAAATCTAAAAAATTTTATATGCCATGTTTGTTGTATGGGAATGGGAATTTAAGGTGGGATTGGGAATAGGATTAAACCCCCCTAATTCCCAAGAATCTATTACCATGGGGGGTTGGTAATTGAGGATGGGAATTGAGATAAGGGGTAAAAAGACTAATTTACCCATTATTAATTAAAAAAAATATACATGTTATTTTATTTAAAAAGGACAAAATGGTAAATTTATAATTTATTCCCATTTCCATTCCCACATATACCAAACAAGGATTTAGATTATATTTTAACAATTCCCAACAATTAATTTCCAATCCCAATCCCATTTTTAATTCCCCATATTCCCATTCCCACATGCCAAACACCCCCTAGATGTCGCGAATCACCAGCAATCGAATAACTTACTCTATAGTAACATTAAGTTTCCCCACCCTTGATTATTTTTGATAGCTTGGACGACGAATATATTCTGTCAGTACAAAATCATTCAATTGTTATTTAATTCTATTATCAGAACCACTTTTAAGAGACCGTCTATGTTATAGACGTCTCTAAAGAGTCCGGCCCATATCCTCCTAGCTTTTAACTTACAAAACCACCAATCAGTTGTTTTTTTAAATTTAATAATTGGGTCAGCCCAAAATTTGAGACGTTATTGTATAGACGGTCTCAAGTAAAAATTTGTGTTCTATTATACGTTATAAAATTTAATGTTAATTGAATTTTTAATTATTGCCTAGATTGGGAGGCTAAATTGACCTTGTTCATTAGAAACTTGGAATGTATGTTGATAAGCCCCTCATAAATTGGTAGTTAAACAAAATGCGATCCAACATCTAAACAACCTTTGCAAAGGAAATTTGAATATTGTTGAACAAAAGTACTTTTAAATTTACTGCACCTTAACTAATGACTAATGAGTCTTAGTAATTATCACATGTCCTAATCTCTAAAACCTAATTGGACTGCACCCCTTTTCATGTCTGTTTTACGCTCCTTTGCCTTGTCATTGGTGGAGATAAATCAATTCAACAATTTATACTTGTTATCAACTTATTTTTATTTAAATATTCTATAGTTTATTATATTATGGAGCTATAATAATTGACTTCTATTTTTACTTGACTTATCAATTACAATGGTATTAAATGGCAACAGGATGATGAGTTCGAATTTAATACATTTCTCGGTTCAAGTAAAATATTAAGCGTCGTGATATGTTTGAGGAAAATTTATGTTGCATTTAAACATTTAGCCCAAAATTTCTACATGACATATTTCGGAGTGATATATTCCAACTTTACATGTTTGATCAATGCTATAATCATAGAGATTGTCGTAATGAACTTGTTTCAAGTATTTCAACTAGTAATTAATCTAAATGAAATTAATGATATGTTCTTCATATTCAACTTTAATTAGTAAATTGAATTTAAAATTACATATTCAAAACAATTATTTATACTGAATAGAATTAATTATAAAGTGAAGGGGATAATTGTCCGTTTAGTTGGCACTAAATTGTACTCCCTCCGTTTTCATATGTTCTTTTCACTTTCTCCATTTGGAAATTTTTAAAAGTTCTTCCTATTCAGAATCTTTCTATTTTATTAACCAATAGAATTCAGGGAAATTATTACACTTACACTAATCTATAGAAATAAATTTACATGTTAATTCCCAATGCATTTACTTTACATACACCTAATGAAATTTAATGATATTATTACACTATACTTTAATCAATAGAATCTTTATTTTTTATTTATTTTTTTCAACTCTCATAGTATATATATTGTACTTATAGTTTATCTTGGTTCCTTCCCATATTCCAAATGAGAATAACAAATAAGAACGGAAAGAGTAGTAATAAATATGACTTGTAGTGTAATTTTCAACAAATATGCTCCGTCATCAAATCCATTGGAAATAAAATTTGGATAATAAAAGTTATTCTCTCACAACTTTTCCTTACGAGCTAAACCACATTTTTAATTGATAATATATTACAATTATTTGTTTATGAACAAGCATATCGTCCATTAAAATTGTTAAAATATTTTCCTATCAAAATTGCACTACTTTATATATAACAATTACTTACCATTATCATAATTTAATACCCAGTATCAAACAGGCGGATAGGAGTTTTGATGTATTAATTATTAAACTACTACAATCCAAATTATTGACACACTAAAATCCAAAATAGAATTCAAGTTAGAATTGCAAAAAAAAAGTAATAAAAAAGAAAAAGATGGTATGGAGTCCACATAGGCACTTACTCACCCCTAGCCTCTAAATTTGCTGAATTCATGTAAAACATGCTAATATTCATAGGAAAGAAAGACGGCAGGCGGCAGCAAAACATACAGTGCAGCATCATAAGTGCCAAATCCCAGATTATTATTGAGATTTGCCCTTTTGGAATATTTTACAGAATAGAAAATAAACATACAGTGCAACATCAAGTAAGTAGCAAGCACAATTATTTAGGAAGCTATTTGGAAATAGTAGTTATATGCAAATACCGTCCAACCTTAACATATGTTGCATTCACACGTTGACCGCAAAATGTATGAATGATTATTATTACTATGTATAGTACTATATAGAATAAAAAAATAACGAATAATAAAACAAGTTAAAATTCTATTATTTCGGAAATAAGAACATACTCCCTCCAAATTAATTTAATTGTTCTATTTTCTTATTTGGCAAGTTCATATCAATTATCCTCATTACTTTTTTTGTCAATGTTGTTTTGACCTAAATATCACATGTTCGCACAAGTAATGAACAAAAAATACCGCTACTTTTACTACTTAAAATACCAACTACCAATTAATTTAATCAATTAAAATACCCAATTACTACCTTTTTAATGGACCCCACACCACCCTTATTAATAACCGTGCCCAAGCATATGGGACATGTAAATTAGTTCGAAGGAAGTATTATAAAGCTAAAATAAGTTCGGATATATCATAAGAAAAATAATAGTTTTAATGATTCTTCGTGGTAGGTAGAGGAGGAGAGACTACAGTAGCAAATAAAGGTCTAAGGATACACAATGTTAAAGATAAAAGTGACTAAAATCAAACATGAGAGCATTATTTCTAAAGATCGAGGAGGCGGTGATGGGAGCTGCAATCTGCAATCTGAACTTTCTATTTAGGGACATACTTCTATTTTCAAATTTTACCTTGGTATATCACTACAAAATATACCAAGTAAAGACTATTTATCCTAAATAGGAGAAAAACCTGTAGAAACACTTAGAGACAATGAACTGCAACAAGAGGGGGGTGAATTGTTGCTTTTGCTCTTAGAGTATTTTTTGCCCTATTTTCTTGCGGAATTTGAATAATAAAAATACTCAAGACAAAGTAAAGAAAACTAAAAAGAAACACCAAGATTTAACGTGGGAAAAAGAACCACGACCCTCTAGGGATTTCTCTTTTCTATTATTTTATGTAAATCAATTCTCTATTACACAAAATAATTTTTCCTTCTCTTTCTCTATTCTCTTCTCCTTCTCTTTCTCTTCTCTCGGTTTCTCCTTCTCGTTCCCTTTCTCTATTCTCCTTCTCTTTCTATATTCTCTATTCTCTATTCCCCTTTAGACTTACCCAAGTCTAATTACAAATTCTCTCAAATAAACTCATACAAGATTTATCTAAAACTGGATGAACAAAACAAGAATTGCACAAGGATCTAATCTTGAAATTAATTAGCAATTAAAACCGTTCAAGATTTCCTATTCTTTGATTTGAATACTCACGAAAATATTGGGCACAAAATATTTTTTAGAAAAATATTTTCTCTTGAAATTGATCACCAAATGTGCCGGTTTGCAAAATTCCATTTAAATACTTTTTAGATCTTGCCAAGCCTTAATCCCATAATCTTAAGATGTGGGAATAGTGGGCTAGTTGACGTGAGTAAGTGGATAGAAAACTTGGTGGTTAATTACTCTAAGTTTTTCTTGTCTTTTATCTAAAAATAGCTAAGACATAATAAAAGAAATCTAATTTTAAGATTTAAATTAAAAAGTTGGTTATTTTAATTTAAGATCTAGATTTAAAATAATTTTAAGATAACTACCTTGGGCAACCTAGTTTTTATCAACCGTACAACAAAACTAAAAAAGAAAAATAAAAATAAAAATTATTTTCTTAATTATATTTGTTGACTTCTTCT
Source organism: Amaranthus palmeri (assembly GCA_019776075.1). NCBI lineage: Eukaryota > Viridiplantae > Streptophyta > Magnoliopsida > Caryophyllales > Amaranthaceae > Amaranthus > Amaranthus palmeri. The sequence goes on along the minus strand of JAAKBH010000593.1, from coordinate 73,238 downwards.
CTGACCGCTGATCTAGGAACACCGCACTGTCTCCGATTGACCAATCTTCGAACTTTGACTTGATCTTGAAACAGTTACGTAGTAATCCCTTTTCAACTTCTAATGGTCCATCAACGACCCTTTTAAAGATCGGATATTTGACCTATCACAAAATCTCAAATACATAATATGTTTGTTTATAAAAGTTTATGTTATCATCAAAACCAAATGAGCCAACAAATTCCCCCTTTTTGATGATGACAAACTTTATAAACAAACTTAATAAAAATAGAGTAAAACAAATAATATTAACATGCTAGAGATTAACACACATTCAACCATATCTAGTAAATTAAATTGTTACAAATAATTTACTAACATCTAATGTAAACATATTACTCTAATAATTTAAATTTTAAAACCTTTTTTTTTTAAATCATGTGGTTAAACATGACTTAAGTTTTTAAATTTAAAACAAGACAAAATAAAACAAAACATAAATAACAAAAACTTATAAATTAAGATAATTATAAACTAAGAAACGTAAAGACATAAAATAAGAAACACAACAATCTAAGTAATTCAAATTATCATGAGTTTTGAGAATCAAATAGAAACAAAAGTGATATTTTAATAAATCGTATCAAACAACAATTAACCAATTTATCCATATAAACCAAACATAATATAAGTAAACCAATGATGATCATTTCATAGCCTAAGTATATCAAACAGTAAGTCAACATACTAAGCATTATAAACCTATATCAAAAACTAAGAACATTCTAAAAGTTTTAGAACAAACTAAAGTCTTAAAGTCTTAGTTATAAAACACAAAACACAGAACCAATTATCCAAAGAATAAGCAAAAACGTAAGCATTCACAAGTATTCAATTAAGTTTGTTTGCTACTCTTCCCCCTTTTGGCATCAATCAAAAATTAGGGGTATAGATCAATCCACAGCTCTAAGGCAAGCATTAGACAAATTAAGATAGTAAGCAGCAAACTAAGAAAATAAATGCCCAAACATGAATCAAGAAAACACGCATTCAAACATCATAGACCATGGAGATAAATAATAAAAGATGATATGAAGGATTAAAAGTTGTGGGTTAGTAGCATAAACCAAAAGCAAATGTTTTGTACCCCAGCAGGTACACAAAATAAGAAAAAAAATATTGTTTAAAGATTACAAACAAAGTGGCCAACAAACATTCAATTTGAATTTGAAAACAGAAGCAGGAGGGATCAGGCAGCAGTCTCCTCATCAACAAATTCAGTCTGCACCTCCACTGTGTCAAGCTTTGCTCCAAGACGGGACTCCATCTGGGACATGTGCTCTTCAAGTGTGGACAGTGAGGCACGAACTTCACTTTGGAAAGCAATGAGTTGGGACTGCAAGGAATCAAATTTGGAAAGGATAAGATCAATTGGAGTTGGAGGAAAGGGTGAGGACTCCTTCTCAAAACCAGTGGGTGAAAATGGTGATGTAAATGGTGGTGGAGTAGTTGCAATTGGTGATGGTGGTGGTGATGGTATAGGTGACACTGGTTTAGGTGAGGATGGGGCATCATTAGTTTGTTTGGTAGGGTGACTAGATGTAGTTTCATCCTTACCAACCTTTACCTTAGAAGCAAGCCTTGTACTCTACCTAGGAGCGATTTTTGAATCCTCCTTAATAGGTTTGGTAACCTCACTACAACATAATTTGCTTTTAGTGGCATATATTTAGCGACATTTAATTTAAATGTCGCTATTTCAAATTTCTTATAGTGTATACATAGGATTTAGTGACATTTATTAAACCCTTTAGTAGCATATAAAAAAGTCACACTAAAGCTTTTAGCGACATAGGATATAGCGACATTTCCCACAAATGCCACTATAGACTATAGTGACAATTACATATGTCACTAAAGACTATATTAAGTGTCGCTAAAGCACTTTCATTATAATATTTAAAATAAAAACTAATAATTATTATACTAAAAATATGAATTAGTGGCATTTTTTAAATGCCACTAAATTCAATGTCGCAAAAAGCTAAATTTGTTGTAGTGCCTCCTCATCACTCGAACTATCACTGGAGTCAACCTCCTCAAGTTCCTCCTTTGAAGCTTCCCCCTCAGAAGGAGTTTCCTTCTTATCCTCATTCACCTCTGCCTCCTTAGTACTGGCAGAGGGAACAGCACAGTGATCCTCCGTTTCTTTTTCTTTCGTTTTCTTTCCTTCCTCCTCAACCTCTTCTTCATTTTCAACTTCCTCCTCTTCAGAAACAACCTCATCAACATCTATGAGGTTGTAACACCCGAATTTCCTCCGTCCTCCTTCGGTTCTGGTTCCGTTTAAAGGGTCGGCAAGAACTCTAAATAATATGAATTTAAATATCAAAAACATACAACTTAAATTGGGTAAAAGATTGCTCACAAAGAGGAAAAAGATATGGCTTACAATGGTGGAATTAAAGAAGAAGATGGAGAGGTGGTGATGGAGGAAAACGGGCAGCCTTGCTGCTGGCCGGCTGGAGCCCCAAACTCAGCCGTGTTGCTGGCCGGTTTCACGTGGGAAGGACGCGGCTGCTGCTTCGTGGAGGAGGGAGGAGGACCCGCTGCTTCTGGTTGTCTGAGGGTGGCCGTCTGGGCTGCGGCCGGTGGTCACGGTGACCGGCGTGGGTCTTTAGTGAGAGAGTGAAGAAGAGAGGGAGGAAGGAGGAGATGAGAGGGAAGGAGTGACGGCTTGGGCTTTTGGGAGTTTAGGGTTTTGAAGACCTTTATCCAATATTATTTTTATTATTTTTAAATGTAACACCCGAATTTCCTCCGTCCTCCTTCGGTTCTGGTTCCGTTTAAAGGGTCGGAAATTCAGGGGTGTTACAGAGGTCCTCTAAAATTCCCTTCTCATTTACATTTAAATGTAAATTTTTAAGGCACTTAGCGCTTATTTGATTGTTTGCAGACATGGGGAAATGAAGACCCTCAAGTGGTACACCAAACTTCCTAAAAACACAGGTTAACAACCCTCCATAACCAATCATGAGACCCTTCTCAACACACTCAGACAAATGAGACACCATCAACGACGGAAAATTAATTTTAATATGGTTAGCCATGCAATAAATCAATGTGGCATCGCGTAAATTGACTTCACTCCGCTTTGAGTTGCGGGGCAAAATGAATCTACGGGCAATGTTGTAGAGAAGTTTATGTAATGGAGACAAAGACATGTGACTGAACCTTTTCTTATCTTCCTGACCAAGAAATTTCAGGACGGTCTTCTCAGTAATACCAGAAAAAACGATTTTGGACCCAACATAATATGTGTCAAAACCAACAGTAGGAACTTCAAACCACTCGCCAATCATCAAACTACTAAATTCAATTTTAATTTCTTTAACTGTACTGGAGCAAACACCGTTTTGTATGGAAAAATTTTGAATAAATTCACGCATCAAATTTGGGTAAATAGGGTTGCATGAATGATCATACATTAACTTTTCCCACCCCTGATTTTGTAATATAACATGAAATTGGGGAAAGAAAGTAGAATCATACCAATATTTATCCATTCCAAACCCGACTGACATCTCTTTTGCTACCTCTTCCGCACTATCAGGATCTATGTGCGCTTGCTCCTTTTAGGTGGTTTGGATGAAGAAGTACCTTTTGGGGTTCCACGGGTTCTCTTTTCTCCGGCATGCATTGGCTGTTTTGGAGTGTTAGTCTTGGATGGTTCTTGTGAAGATGAAGGTGGTATGTCAGGGTAGATTACTTGTAATGGTTTGGGTTGAGAGGATTTTGGCATTTTCTTGCTTGATGAAGATGATTTTGGGGTTTTCATGGTGAGGATGAGAGAAATTAGGGATTGAGAAAGATATAAGCTTTTAATGGGATTGACGGTTTGCAAGAGTAGTACAAGTAAGGTGGATGTGAGTGATGGATGGGACAAATGAGTGTAAGGGTTATAAATGTGTGAAGGGACGGTTAGTGAGGGGTTTGTACTACTTCCATAATGGCGGTTTTAGGAGGTGTAAGGGTGGTTATTAATTAAGCTTCGTTTGTTGAATATGTCGATTAAGATAACTACTTTCCGAAACACCTCGATGATCCGTCTTCCATTTCATAAAATATGTTGACTCACCGTAATAAATTAAAATAGAATAAAATGCTGGAATTTGTGAAAAATAAAATATTTTTGTATTTTTGAAAAATAATTTATAATATGTGGGTAATAATATATAAAATAATAATGTATAATATAAAATAAATTTATGCTACTTGGTCTAATCAATTCAAACATGCAAGCAATCAAGATAAAGTTTAAGACATATATTTAAATAGAAGCATACCCAAATCTCGCAATGATTGAATAATCAATCTTGGTTATTGTGGTTGATTGAACCCTTCCGATTTTTCAAGATGTTTTGAGGAGGAATACTAGCATTAAATTTTAGTGAAGCTTGATCATACCTAGCTCCAACCTCATCTTTTCGAATTGTTCCCTTGGAAGCGGTTTGGTCAAAATATCTGCAACTTGATCACTAGTATTGACATGTTTAACAATAATATTTTTATGCTCTACGTTATCCTTAAGAAAATGGTGTCTAATATGAATATGTTTAACTCTAGAATGATGCACTGGATCTTTTGAAATGCAAATAGCACTAGTATTATCACAATAAATAGGAACACATTCAAGTTTAATACCAAAATCTCTTAGCTGTTGTTTAATCCAAAGCATTTGGGAACAGCAGGCTGCTGCTGCTACATATTCTGCTTCTGCAGTAGATAAACCTACTGTATTCCGTTTCTTGGAACTCCATGATACCAAACAAGATCCAAGAAACTGTACCCTTTCAAGTGCTTTTTCTATTCACAAGATCACCTGCATAATCTGCATCACTATACCCTTTCAAGTCATAGACATCACTTTTAGGATAAAATAGGGATAAGTCATCTGTTCCATTTAAATATCTTAGAATCCTTTTAACTGCCGTATGATGTGATTCTTTAGGATTTGATTGAAATCTAGCACACAAACCAACACTAAAGGATATATCGGGTCTACTAGCTGTTAAGTATAGTAGAGATCCTATCATGCCTCTATACATCGTTTGGTCAACATTAATTCCATTAGAGTCTTCGTCTAATCTAATGTTAGTGGCCATGGGTGTATGGTTTGTCTTAGCATTGTCTAGTCCATATTTCTTTAGAAGTTCTTTTATGTATTTTTGTTGATGAATAAAAATACCGTTAGCAGTTTGTTTGATTTGCAAACCAAGGAAGAAATTTAATTCTTCCATCATACTCATTTCAAATTCATTACTCATTAGGTCAGCAAATTCCTTACATAACGATTCATTAGTAGCACCAAAAATAATATCATCAACATATATTTGACTAAAATATTCGAACCTTTATTTTTAAAGAATAAGGTTTTATCAATTTTACCTCTTATGAACTTGTTATCAATCAAAAACTTAGATAATCTCTCGTACCATTGTCTAGGCGCTTGTTTTAGCCCATAAAGAGCTTTATCAAGCTTGTAGACGTGATCCGGAGAAATTGGATTTTCAAAGCCAGGTGGTTGTTCCACAAATACTTTTTCTAGAAACCCGTTTAAGAATGCACATTTTACGTCAATTTGATATAATTTAAAATTCATGAAAGCAGCAAAAGAAATAAGAATTCTAATAGCTTCTAATCTAGCTGCGGGAGCAAAAGTTTAAGTATAGTCAATACCAACCTGTTGATTGTATCCTTTTACCACTAACCTTGCTTTGTTTCTAACAATTGTGCCATGTTCATCCAGCTTGTTCCTGAATACCCATTTCAGTCCAATTATCTTCTTGTTCTTAGGTTTAGGTTCCAAGTGCCATACTTTGTTTCTTTCAAACTCATTCAATTCGTCTTGCATAGCTACCACCCAATCCGAATCTTGTAAAGCTTCTTCATGATTCTTGGGTTCCATTGTTGAAAGGAAAGCAAAGTGTGCACAAAAGTTTCTCATTTGTGACCTTGTTTGTATGCCTTTGTTCATGTCGCTTATGATCAAGTCAAGTGGATGTGATTTTTGGTGTTTCCACGGTCTTGGAACAAAGTCTCTGGTGGAGACAGATGTGGAAGCAGGCTCACTGACTTGATTCTGATTTGGTTCAGCTTCATTTTTTTCCTCTTGAACTTCTTTGGGGATATCTGGATTAAGAACTGCAGGCTGTTCCAATTCTGCCTGTGGCTCCTGTTCTTGATTTGGTTCAGCATTCTGAACCTGTTGTTGTTCTTCTTGATCTTGCTCCTTTAGTATATTTTCTTCATCGTCCAAATCAGCAAGACCTATCTTGAAAATCACCTGTTTCTTGTTCACTCGTCATAAAGTTAGTTTCATCAAATATTATGAGAACAGATTCCTCAACACACATAGTCTTCTTATTATAAACTATATGCTTTACTATGAGATGAATAGCCAAGAAATACCGCTTCATCACTTCTTTCATCGAATTTACCTATATTTCGTTTTCCATTGACATGCACAAAACATCGACATCAAAAGACTCGAAAATATGAAATATTAGGTTTAATTCCTTTAGGTAGTGTTTGGGAATAAGGATTTTATTTGAAAATTTGGATTTCAATTTAGAAATTTGAAATCATGAATTTGGAAATAACAAGTCTAGAGCTCTTATTTTGAAATCCATAACTCACTCTTATTTTCTTAAGTTATTAGAATTTGGATGAAATCTACATTCTCAAATTTTAGAGTAGCCAAACACATAATTTTCCCAAATCTATATTTGCAAATGAAATTCATGTTCCCAAACATACCATTAAATAATTCGTAGGGGGTTTTAGAAGTGATTGGTCTAATTAAAACGCGATTTAATATATAGCATGCATTATTAACGGCTTCGGCCCAAAAATTTCTAGGTAGACCACTAGCAATTAACATAGTTCTAGCCATTTCCTCTAAGGTTCTATTTTTACGTTCAACCACACCATTTTGTTGTGGTGTTCTAGGTGCGGAGAAATTGTGACTTAAACCATGCTCATTACAATAATCCATAAACTTTGAATTTTCAAATTCTTTTCCAAGATCCGATCTTATGTGGACAAGTTGATTGTTACTAGATTTCTGAATTTTAGTAGCGAATGCAACAAATTCATCAAAAGCCTCTTCTTTGCTAGATAAAAATAAAGTCCATGTAAATCTACTGTAATCATCAACTATAACAAAAACATATCGCTTACCGCTGCGACTTTGGATTCTCATTGGTCCACAAAGATCCATATGAATTAAATCAACTGGTCTTGAGGTGGTCACGACATTTTTAGGTTTAAAGGATGACCTTGTATGTTTTCCTTTGGCACAAGGATCACATACTTCATTCTTTTGAAATTTAAGGGACGGTAATCCTCTTACTAGGTCTTTAGATCGCAAAGTATTAAGCAATGAAAAACTAGCATGACCTAATCGTTTATGCCAAAGAAGAGGGTCATCTTCTATAACGCTTAGACATGTTAAACTGGTTTTAGGAACAGTGTGCAGGTCCACCACGTAGGTGTTCCCTTTTCTGATTCCTTCCAGAATGATGTCTCCTGTGTCGTTCCTAGAAATGATACACTTTTCAGAAGTAAAGTTTACAGAGTTACCTTTGTCGCAAAATTGAGAAATACTTAAAAGATTGTGCTTTAAATTCTCGACCAAAAATACATTATCTATAGCATGGGAACTTGACCTTCCTATCTTGCCTTTTGCAATGATTTCACCTTTCATGTTGTCGCCAAAGGTCACAGTTCCTCCATCATAGGCTTCTAGTGAGAGAAATTTTGATCTATCGCCTGTCATGTGCTTGGAACAGCCACTGTCGAGATACCATGAGCTGTTCCCCCTCACTAGAACCTGCAAAACGAACTTAGTTGTTAGAGGGTGGAACCCAGCCATCCTTGGGTTCCATGTCGATTATATAAGAATCATATTTCTTAATCCAAACTCTATCGACATATATTTGGTTCGTTTTGTTATGCTGTTCCTTTTTTAAACATTGATGTTTCAGGTGCCCAGTTTTGCCACAAAAGGAACAGACCTTTTTACTTGGGAGATCAACGTAGACCTTTTTCTTTTTATCATGTTTGTCATATCCTAGTCCTTCGGTTCCTTTGGTTTTAGCATTAAGAATCCATTTGGGAACTTCTTTGATTTTCCCTTTTTCTCTTGAATTTAATTCAAGCTTAAGTCGATCATTTTCTTTTAAGGCGGATTCTAGGTCTAATTTCATTTGTAGAAGGACACATTTAATTTCTTTATTAGACTCATAATTCACTTCCATCTCAAATTGCTTAAGTTGATTTAATTCATTATTTAACATGATGTTTTCTTCTTTAACCTTTTCTATAGCTTCTTTTAACATCACATTATTATCAAGCAATTCAAAGAATCGAGTTTGCACATTGGACCTAAAAGAATTAAGGTAGGATATTTGGTCTTTGCAAGCCTTAAGGTCTTTTTCTATTTTGAGACAGATGGCTGTTTGTTTTTCTAAATTTTCGTGAGATTCTAAAATCATTTTAATTAATCTATGTTTATCCAATTTAAATAAATAATCAGAAAATGGATCAGAAGACAGTACCTCTTTTCCTTTAGACTTCTCATCATGCGTCGCCATGAGACATAGATTGGCTACTTCTTCTTCTTCAACGGGAGCTTCGGTTTCTGCCTCGCTTTCGGATTCTCCCCATGCAGCTATCATGGCTTTGCGTAAATCGGCTTTGTTGAAGTTTTCTTTTGTAGGTTGCCTTCCTGTTTCTCTTGCTTTCCCTTTAACTTTCTCATTCTTCCATAATGGGCAATCCTTGATAAAATGCTCGCTACTTCCACATTTGTAGCATTCATATGTTTTGGAATTTGAAGTTCCTCTTTCTTTGTTGTTTCTTTGATTTTTATACTTGTTGTTCCTGAAAAACTTCTTAAATCTACGTACCAGCATTGCTGCCTCTTCCTCATCAGTTTCTGAATTTTCTTGATCGTTTGCAGTCAGAGCCAAACCTTTGTTTCGGGAACTGTCAGCTGTTCCCAGATGTAGTTCATGAGTCATTAGGGAACCAGCCAACTCTTCCAGATTAAACTTTGTAAAATCTTTGGATTCTTGAATGGCTGTGACCTTTGCTCTCCAACGATCATCTTGAGGTAGGCTTCTTAGGATTTTTCGCACTTGTTCATCTGAGGGAATTAGCCTTCCAAAGGAGACAAGCTCATTCGTGATATTCGTGAATCTAGTAAACATTTCTTGAATGCTTTCTTTAGGTTCCATCACGAATCTTTCGTATTTGGACATGAGCAAATCAATCTTGGAACGCTTTACTTCACTCGTTCCTTCGTGGGTAACCTCCAGCAGATCCCAAATTTGTTTGGCGGTTCTGCATCCCATAATGCGATTATGTTCATTTGGACCAAGCCCACAATGAAGCAATTTAATAGCAAGAGCATTCATTTCCATCTTTTGAAAATCTTCTTTCTCGTATTCTGTAATAGGTTTGGGAACAGTCTCGTTATTGGAGTTGGTAGTTGTTAAATCAAAATCTCCAATTTCGATGACTCTCCAAACTTGATAATTTTCGGCTTTGATGAAGATCTCCATCCTATTTTTCCAATACGTATAGAACTTGCCATCGAACATTGGTGGTCTCTGAGTAGAGTACCCTTCTTCCATGCGCTCGTTCATTTTCAGCATCTCTAATACACCAAGATACTGCTCTCAGGGTTTCCTGATCAAATGAGGAACAGGGCTCTGATACCAATTGTAGAAACACTTAAAGACAATGAACTGCAACAAGAGGGGGGGTGAATTGTTGCTTTTACCCTTAGAGTATTTTTTGCCCTATTTTCTTGCGGAATTTGAATAATAAAAATACTCAAGACAAAGTAAAGAAAACTAAAAAGAAACACCAAGATTTAACGTGGGAAAAAGAACCACGACCCTCTAGGGATTTCTCTTCTCTATTATTTTATGTAAATCAATTCTCTATTACACAAAATAATTTCTCCTTCTCTTTCTCTATTCTCTTCTCCTTCTCTTTCTCTTTTCTCGGTTTCTCCTTCTCGTTCCCTTTCTCTATTCTTCTTCTCTTTCTCTATTCTCTATTCTTTATTCCCCTTTAGACTTACCCAAGTCTAATTACAAATTCTCTCAAATAAACCCATACAAGATTTATCTAAAAATGGATGAACAAAACAAGAATTGCACAAGGATCTAATCTTGAAATATTGGGCACAAAATATTTTTTAGAAAAATATTTTCTCTTGAAATTGATCACCAAATGTGCCGGTTTGCAAAATCCCATTTAAATACTTTTTAGATCTTGCCAAGCCTTAATCCCATGTTCTTAAGATGTGGGAATAGTGGGCTAGTTGACGTGAGTAAGTGGATAGAAAACTTGGTGGTTACTCCAAGTTTTTCTTGTCTTTTAGCTAAAAATAGCTGACATAATAAAAGAAATCTAATTTTAAGATTTAAATTAAAAAGTTGGTTATTTTAATTTAAGATCTAGATTTAAAATAATTTTATGATAACTACCTTGTGCAACCTAGTTTTTATCAACCGTACAACAAAACTAAAAAGAAAAATAAAAATAAAAATTATTTTCTTAATTATATTTGTTGACTTCTTCTCTGACCGCTGATCTGGGAACACCGCACTGTCTCCGATTGACCAATCTTTGAACTTTGACTTGATCTTGAAACAGTTACGTAGTAATCCCTTTTCTACTTCTAATGGTCCATCAACGACCCTTTTAAAGATCGGATATTTGACCTATCAGAAAATCTCAAATACATAATATGTTTGTTTATAAAAGTTTATGTTATCATCAAAACCAAATGGGCCAACAAAACCTAACACACTATCGACTGCTACTCTAGAGTTTGATATAAATAATAATAAACTCGGTGAAAGAGAAAAGATCAACCACTATTAAATCAGAAATAATAGCGAGGATTTTTGTCGTGTTAGCATCAAGAGCTTAGTAGATAGGACAAAGGAAGAGTGCCAAGACCTGATGAGAGAAAAACAGACAACCCCAATGGTATAATTTAAAGCTTAGAGGTTGGGAGGAAGGAAGCATCTACTTGGATGTTAGTCCCTGAGAACAGATCGGGTTAGAAGATACAAGGAGGTTTTTGATGGAGTGCCCCTAAAGAGGTTAGGAATAAAAGAAAATATTTAAAGCTGAGGCTTTTTGCTTGGATGAAAGAAAATGATGTTGATGAATTGAATTTGGAAAAGACCTTACATTTGGTCCACAGGTCCAAAGCGCAAAGTTGGACAAGGTTGTCTAAGGATTAGAGTTGTGTAAGAAGAGTACGTGAGATTTAGGACTAACCAAGCGGTAATCTCAAGGGTGAAAAGCTTATTAAGTAAGGCAAAAAAGCAAAAGATCCAAAATATCTTTAGCTATTAAGCAGTCCTTGAGAAAGTGGATAGTAGTTTTGATACACTAGTGAAAAGTGTATTTTGATTAAGGACAATAGAAAAGAATTAGGGTTTGAATTTGTGATAAATAATAGATTAAGGACAATAGAAAAGAATTAGGGTTTGAATTTCTGTGTGTTTTGATCAGTGTTCCCTTGGCTAGCTCAAATACTAAACGAAGATTACAAATAAAGAAACAAATTAGTTACAAGCATAATTTATCCCTAAGATAAAAGATTAACTAATATAAAATATTCAAATATGTCTCTTAGAATATTCTAAATATTCGAACAGTTCCCGTCAAGTTAACATTGTTCTCCAATGCCTAACTTGCACAATGCATATCCAAATGCTTCAGCTGTGACTGCCTTTGTGAAGATATTTACTAGTTGATCCTTTGATCGTATTAATGGGAGACTGATGATTTAATTTGTTTCACATGTTTCTCCTTTGTAAAATGTGTATCAACTTTTACGTGCTTTGTACTGTCATGTTGGGGTGGATTACTAGAGATACTGATGGCGACTTCATTGTCGCAAAACAGTTTACATGCCAATTCTTATGGAATGTTCAGTTCACTTAGAAGTTTCTTCAACCACAAAACTTTAGTTACTCCTTTGGCGATTCCCCTGATTCTACCTCGGCACTCGATAGTGCTATAACACTTCGCTTCTTACTTCTCCGCGTGATAAGATTACCTCCGACTAAAGTAAAGTACCCTGATGTGAACTTCCTGCTATTTTTATCTCATGCTCATTTTGCATCAGTATAAGAAACAAGGTCAAGGTGTCCATTATTCATATAGAATACCCCTCTATTACAAGTAACTTTCAAGTATCTCAGGATTCTTATGACTACTTTGATATGAGAAACTTGTGGTCTGTGCATAAACATGCTAACAATCCTAACTGCATAAGATATATCTGGCCTAGTATGGGACAGATCGATGAGTTTCCCAACCAATTTCTGAAATTGGTCTTTGTTTGTGGTCTTTGTTTGTGGGCTCTTCATTTGATCAACTAGTAGCTTATGCTTTGGCTTGCACATATGAGAATGGTGTGGAGCATGAATCGAAGTATGGAGCGATTTGTTTTGGCTCACTTGATGAAGTGAGTTTTGGAGTAAATTGGAGGTGCCTTGATGAAGGCAAAGAAAATTGAGTGTTAAAGTTTGGTACGCTTGATCAAGTGTTGATTGAGTGTGACTTGAAGAGGTTTGATCAAGAGATGAGTAGAGGGGAAGGAGATCATGTACAAGAAAAGTAGTTTTGGCCGACAACCATTATTGTGGCCCATATTGTACCAAAACTTGTCACCCAAGGGATGGGCGACAAAATTATTTTTATCACCGCGTGTGTCGCCCAATTGGTGTTGCCCATGTATAAAATCATCGAGCCACATTTAATAGTTGTCGTCCAAGAATAAGATTTGGGCGTCAATTGTGTTTGTCGCCCATAAATTTAATTTTGGGCTTCATATTATATTTGTCGCCCAAGTTATTTCTTTGGGCGGCATATTATTTATCGTCCAAGAGTATTGATCTGGGGCTTCATGTTTATTCGTCGTTGCCCAAACGTGGTTTAAGCTTCAAAAATTTTTGTGGCCTAATATCAAATATTGAACGTAACTTCAATATGGGAATCAAATTTACTTGTTGGACAAGTACACTTTGGGCTGCATCTTTGTTGTTGTTGTCCAAAGTCAAAGATTAATCATCATGCTTTTGGTTGACAATTTCATTACATATTTGCTTTTGATTTTCTTGGAATAATATACTCCCTCCTATTCAGCAAAAGAGTCTCATTTGACTTTTCACGGTTTTTAAGGAGAGTCAAATGGGACCCTTGGGGTAGGAGAGAGAGTGTTATTAGAGGTTTTTAATTGTAGAGATTAAAACTTAATGATTCCCACCAATATTGTGGGTTTTTTTATGAAAACTTTAAATTGATAATTTTTGTGTCCCAAAAGTCGGAATATTTTTCATTATAACCCCGATTTTACATAGTCTCGTCACTTACATACGGAAATTACATAAAAATTCAGCCAACAATTACAATAATTGTCCTAAAATACATAATTTTGAGCCAAGTACAAAATAAAATTACATAAATTATGGTATCTCGCCGAGCCTTCTCAATTCTTCGACGGCCGTGACGTAATTGCAGTCGTTACTGATCATGTGGGTGCGGATTTTACATGAATCAATGAAAGATGGGTTTTACATTCAACTTGTTCAACAACCACCCAACTCCCCTGATATGAATGTCTTAGACTTAGGGTTTTTTAGATCGATTCAAGCACTACATTATCAAAAAGCAGCATATAATGTCACTCAATTACTTAGGGCTGTAAACAATGCATTTGACAACCTAAGTCCCCAATGTCTTAGGTTTGTTTTCATAACTTTACAAGCTTGTATGGTTGAGGTAATGAAAAGACAGGGAGGTTTTGACTATCACATTCCTCATATGAACAAGTCAAAAGCAGCAAGAGAGGGCACATTGCAAGACTATTTGAGCATTGACAAACAATTGGTTCTTGACTCACTTCAATTCATATTTTCAAGAATAAGCACAGACACAATGAACCAGCTAGTGGAAATGATTGGGTATGCAGGAGACATTCACTAGGGGACTATGATTGCATCAACAAGAACTAACCAACAATAATAAATGATGAAGAACATACTGGGCCATAAATAGAAAAATCAAAAATTTTGGGTCAAGAACAGAAACTTTTGGGAGCAGCAAGCACATACCAGCAAGCCAAACTAAGTAACACCAGCAAGCCAAACAACATAACACCAGCAAGTACAACAAAAAAGCCAAACGAACAGCAAGCAGCATGGGCAAACATAAACCAACAAGCAACAAAAAGCCAAACTTTTGGGACCTCAAATGACATTCCGTTTATTTTAGGACACACTTTTGGGATCTTAAAATGTGGGTGTTTCAGAAGTAAACAACAGTGTAAAAATTTTTGTGTTGTTTAAAATGAAACACTTGTATATTTACACAGAGAAATGAAAATGGTGGGTTGTTTGCATTACTCTCAGGTACTTAGTTTTTTTTAAAATCATAGAGTGATAAAATCGAACCAATCTTTGCACTTTAAAGTCAGAAATTATTCCAAGCCCCAAATAGATTCGATTTTAGGTGGCTAAATAATGCTCTCACTAAAAGTTCATAGAGCAAGTTTAACAAATGCATAAAAAACGACTCAGACAACCATCATCATCAGTCAAAAACCACATGCACCCACAAGAACAGAATCTCACTTGAGAAAGGACCAAGCTTATCAAGCCACTCTTCTTCTTCACAATCAGTATTCGAAAAAACAGCATCAACAGAGGTATATTCATGGTTCTCCCAATCATAAGGGTCAGGAGTGTAGATTGGCTCACTTTCAGAGTCAAGCTCTCTTCCCCATTTAGGATCAGTCTCAACAGAGGTTGAATCTTCATAGTAGTCGAACTTTAATGACTCAGTTCTACGGTTTCCATCATTAAAACCCAGATTCGAAGAACATGGCGATTTATAAGGGGATTTACAAATACCCAGATTCGAAGAAGATGGAGACTTAGGGTTTTTCAGGGGTGACTTGAATGGCGACTTAGGGTTAAGGTTCTTCATGGGTGAGTTCTTTGGTGAGTTAGGGTTCATTGTGGGTGACTTAAGAAGATGAAGGGTTAAAGAAATGTCGAGAAGGAGGGATGACTTAAGAAGATGAACAGTCGCAGATGAGAGAGAAAGAGGGGGTTCTTGAAGAACCCAGAAACATTGAAGATGAAGGGTTGAGGGAAATGTCGAGGAGGGAGGTAGGGTTTAAAGGGGTGGGTTGGTTTTAAAATGAATAGAGTTAGGTTAGTTTTTAGTTAGATTAATTAGGTTAGATCAAGTATATGGGGGGGAAATTAGTAAGGGATAATTTAGGTAAAAATTGTAAATAGGAAGAAGTTATAAGGGTACAAGGGTAAAAAGTACATGCCAAAAAAGGAAATGAGACATTTGAGCTGACTTGACCCAAAATGGAAATGGGACACTTGTGCTGAATAGGAGGGAGTAAAATATTTTAACCATAAAAACTAGCGAATATTACTTTTTGGCAATCAATGAAAAGTGGCCAATATATTGACAATAAGTTGTGCACAAATTACTTAGCCTACAAATTAAATATCTTGCACTTCTCGTAAAATCCTAATAAACTAATAAAACTATATACATGAGGGTCATATTTTAACTAGAAAACTATCTATGCGCGACATAAGCTTTCTTCCAAACGAACTTGAACATTCCTATGCAAACATTAAATATTGCCATCCTGAAAAGAACACAAATTTATTAGAATATATGCATAAACCTGGTGAGAAACATGTTTCATCAAAAAAAATATAATAATCTTTTAACTTTGTCATATTCTTAAGGTAATTAACTTGAAATAAACTCTTATCTTTCTCATATTCTTTAACCTCAACATCGTCTCATACATAAATTTAAAAATTCAAAAAATAAATAAGACTGAATATATATCTTCATTATTTCTTAAATGATCAATTCTTTATATTCAAATATACTCCATGACAAAATTTTTGCCTTTTTCTTGAACATATAAATTCAAATTCAGTAACAATGTTTTAATTATTTTACCATTTCATTAATCAAAATTCAAAGAATTCTCAAATAAAAAAATACATTGCTTTTCCCAAAATCCATATAATTAAACACATTTGGCAATAATAACATAAAAAATATGAGGAAAAGAAAAATAATTCAAAACAAAAAATAAAAAGAACATATGAGTGTCATTAACAAATATTTGTGTAAACAAAAAATAATTAATTCAATTTTAAGCAATTAAAACATCAAAAACAAACTCTAATTTCACAAGAACCTCAATAACAAATCTTAATTTGTAATCTTGATTTCAAAAGAATACAAAAATGAGTTATGCAAAAGGGTAATAGAAAAGAGTTTCCATCAACAAAGAATCCATTGAATCAACAAATAAATTATTAATGAAAATTGAGATATTTTTTTTTTTTTTTGAAGAAAGAAAATTGAGATATAAGAATTCATTGAATCAACAAAAAAGATTTAAGCAATTGAAAACAGAAAACAATACCTAAGAATTGTATAAACAAATTTAATTGAACAATCAATAATTCATCCACAAGCTTAATAACCAATTTGAGTTTTAAAGATTGGACCGAACTGAATAAAACCCACAAATAGCTTCTGGACCAATTTGTTTGAAGCTTCGACCGATGTTGTGTTGCGACTCGACCGAATGTGGAGGCAGTAAAGAATTAATTTCAGAATTTGTTCTTATATAAAAAAAATATTTTTATTTTCCTATAATAAAATAAAAATTTATGTTTTTATTAAGCTGTTATTTTAGATATTGTATTTTTTATTTGATGAACTTGTGATTTAAATGAAGTTAAATATTGTACCACACATTACAAATTTGTCGTCCAAGCAAAGTCATTGTGCTACACATTATAATAAATTATCGCCCAAGCATTACTATTGTGCCATATATTTTAAATTTGTCACCCCAAGCAATACTATTGTGCCACATACTTCAAATTGTCGCCCAAGCATTACTATTGTGCCAGATATTTTAAATTTGTCGCCCAAGTTGTACTATTGAGCCTCACATTTTAATTTTATCGTACAAAATTTTTATGTGCTATAACTTTATGTTTGTCGCCGAAAAGAAGTCTTTTTTGTCGCCCAATATAAAATTTCTTGTAGTGTGAGTGTAGCAGCAACAACGAATGGCAAAGAAGCTTAATTGAAGGCTGCTCGACCTACTCGAGCTCAGCAGCTCGATCGAGCCACTTTCCAGAAACAAGGCACTAACTTCATGCTGCTCGCTCGACCCACTCGAGCGGTGAGGCTCGACCCGAGCGAGTGTGCAGCGTACACGCGTCAGACTTTCTGTTTTCTAATTTGCTTGGGCTCCAAGCATAGTTGTACTATGATACTTTAAAGTGTACTAGGCCTATATAAAGGGTCTTAATACATTGTTAGAGTGTAAGAGAGCCAAACACAAGGGGTTTACTAGGGTTTAACCATTTGAGAGTTTTCTCTTTGTATTTAGGCTATTGTGCGAGATTGAAAGAAAGTTTCAATCATGAAGCTTTGTGAAGTTGTTCTCAAAGCTTAGTGTGTCTAATCATTATTGTATGTTGATATTTTAATGATAAGAAACCTTTGTTGAGGGGGAGGTATCCTAAGATACCTCATAAATCTTGTGTGTTGTCCATTGTTTCATTTTGCTATGTTTTTCTTTCATTTTTCACCATTGTTTGGTTCTTGCTTTTCAACCCAAACTCCATAGCCCATTCACAACAATTGGTATCAAAGCTTTAGGTGAGATTTGTGGGTTGTTTTGTGGGTAAAAGTTTGAGTCTTGGGTAGGGAAGCAAGATGGGTGATGGTACAAAGTTCAACATACCCATGTTTGATGGGAAGATGAACTTTTCGGTTTAGAAGAGCACCGTAATGGATTTGTTGGTGTAACAAGGGATTGATGAGGCTCTTGAGAAGAGTAAGCCCTCAACAATGGATGAAGGGAAATGGGTAGCCATGAAGAACAAGGCGGTGAGCTCCGTTAGACTTGCCATTGCCCCCGAAATCAAGTATAACTACTTGGATGAGACCGACGCCGGTGTGTTGTTGGAAAAGCTTCAAGCGGTGTATGCTTCGAAGTCTTTAACCAACAAGTTGTGCTTGAGATGGGAGTTGTATCAACTCATGAAGGAGGAGGATACAAGTATGCAAGAACATATCAATACATTCAACCAATTGGTGTGCCAATTGTTGAATGCCGATGAGAAGCTTTCGGACATGGAGAAAGCACTATTACTCTTAGCTTCTCTTCCAAAGAGCTACAAAAATGTAGTTCAAGCTTTGCTTCTTGGGAGGGACACAATCACTTTTGATCAAGCCCTAGCCGCTTTGAGAGAAAGTGATAGGTTCATGGTGAGGCATGGTGAAAGGGATGAGAAGAAGGGTCATGGTGAAGCTCTATTTGGGGAAGGCTCTAGAGGTAGGTCTAAAGAGGGATTTCAAGCTAAGGGGAAGGGTAAAGTGAGGAATGACTATAGTAACAAGGAGTGTTACTATTGTAAGAAGAAAGGGCACATTCAATCTATGTGCAAGGAGATGAAGGAAGATCTCAAGAGAGGGAAAGACTTGAGGAATGGAAGAAGAGATGGTGAGAATAGCGGGAGTGCCGCTCTAGGCTTTGTTGATGAGGAAGAGTATGAGGGTGCACTTCTAGTGGAAGGGAGAGTGCCTCGTAAGAGGGAATGGTTGATTGACTCCGGTGCATCATTCCATGTTTGTTGTGAGAGGAAGAAGTTTGCTAAGCTTAGCTATTTTGATGGAGGGTTTTGTGTCCTTACCAAATGATGAGAAGGTGAAGGTAGAAGGCATGGGAGAAGTGGAGATTGTGACACATGATGGTGTCAAGAGAGTACTAGGTGGTGTGAGGTTCATTCCTAAGCTTGAGAGCAACCTCATATCACTTGGTAGGTTGGAGACCAAGGGATGCACTTTTGAAGCTAGAGGAGGGTTGTTAAAAGTCATCAATGGAGGCAAGGTTGTTATGATGGGAAGAAAGAGTAGAAACAACTTGTATGTGCTACAAGTGGGTGATGGTTTCCTAGGCCACAAGGATGTTTGCAAGTCACCTAAGAAGGGGTCACTTGAAGTTGGTAGGAGATTTGGGCCTTGAGGGGGAGATTGTTGAGTCAAGCTCGAAATCTCAACAATGTGATGGAGGTGAATTTGATCACCTAGTAGCTTATGCTTTGGCTTGCACATATGAGAATGGTGTGGAGCATAAATCGAAGTATGGAGCGATTCGTTTTGGCTCACTTGATGAAGTGACTTTTGGAGTAAATTGGAGGTGCCTTGATGAAGGCAAAGAAAATGGAGTGTTAAAGTTTGGTACGCTTGATCAAGTGTTGATTGAGTGTGACTTGAAGAGGTTTGATCAAGAGATGAGTAATGGGGAAGGAGGTCATGAGTGTAGCAGCAACGAATGGCAAAGAAGCTTAACTGAAGGTTGCTCGACCTACCCGAGCTCAGCAGCTCGATCGAGCCACTTTCCAGAAGCAAGGCAGTAACTTCATGCTGCTCGCTCGACCCACTCGAGCGGTGGGGCTCGACCCGAGCGAGTGTGCAGCGTACACGCGTCAAACTTTCTGTTTTGTTTTCTAATTTGCTTGGGCTCCAAGCATAGTTGTACTATGATACTTTAAAGTGTACTAGGCCTATATAAAGGGTCTTAATACATTGTTAGAGTGTAAGAGAGCCAAACACAAGGGGTTTACTAGGGTTTAACCATTTGAGAGTTTTCTCTTTGTATTTGGGCTATTGTGGGAGATTGAAAGAAAGTTTCAATCTTTAAGCTTTGTGAAGTTGTTCTCAAGTCTTAGTGTGTCTATTCATTATTGTATGTTGATATTTTAATGATAAGAAACCTTTTTTGAGGGGGAGATATCCTAAGATACCTCATAAATCTTGTGTGTTGTCCATTGTTTCATTGTGCTCTGTTTTTCTTTCATTTTTCACCATTGTTTTGTTCTTGCTTTTCAACCCAAACTCCATAGCCCATTCACAACATTTTTTTAAGAATATCGTGTGATTGGAATTGCTTTGCACATATCCAAACTTCCTCATTGCTGAGGTGAATCTTCCGAACCAAGCTCGAGGAAATTGCTTTAAACTATATAAAGCCTTCTTGAGCTTACATCCTTCTGTTGACGCAAACTCATTTGTGAATCCAAGAGGAGCACTCATAAAAACTTCTTTAATCTCTCCATGAAGAAAGGCATTCTTTACATCAAACTAATGTAAGGGTCAGTTCTTGTTTGCTGCTACTATGAACAACCCTCTAAAAATATCGATTTTGGCAACCGGAAAAAAAGTTTTTGAGTAATCTACCCCATATGTCTAAGTGTATCCTTTAGCTACGAACCGAGCTTTATATCTTTCAATGGTTCCATCAGTATGATATGAACACTGATTAGCAACCAACACCTTTCTTTCCCCCAGGAATTATACACTTTTCTCACATATCATTTTCCTTAAGAGATGCAATTTCATCTTCCATTGCTCTTTGCCATTTCGGATTCCCAAGAGCCTTTTCAATGGTTTAAGGTATGGTGCTGGACTAGAGAGATAAATTGAAGTCAATGACGGTTTCAAACAAGATGCTATTATTATCCTCAGTGACAAGATATCAAGATCTTTGCGCCTCGAACTCGAGATCATATCGTTTTGGTGGAATACCTCGAGTTCTCCTTAGAGAGAGTTCATATCTACAAGTTTCACTAGTAATGGATATATCATCAATATCTATAATATCTGGTTCAGGATGTACCTCTTGTTCTGGAAGATCTTTAGATGCTTCAGAAAGTTTTGGAGCAGTCTGAGGAGAAGGGAGTATTATAGCTTCAATGTCAATATCGACAGGATTACCTACTTGCTCTTTTTAGTCAGGATCTGTAACACTTGGATGTATTAACTAGCTTAAGTATCACTTATGGTGTCCCCCTGAGGACAAAGCTGGGAGTAGTAGTATTGCTCCTCAAAGAAGTCACAATCCATCGTAGTGTAAAGTTTGTTTAAAGAGGATCGAAGCACCTAAACCCTTTTTAGTTTACGTCATACCCAATGAAAAGACATTTAACTGCTCTAGGTTCATGTTTATGGAGATTAAGTTATGGAAGGTTGATGTGCAAATTTTATTTTAACCGCAAGCGCACGGTGTACGTGTAGTCGCGGGTTGAACACAAGGAAGCTTGGGACAAAGGACTTTACGATTCCGATTGATTAAATTGCTAAAAGGATAAAAAAATATTGATTGGTTGTGAACTAGCAACTAAGAATGCAATAATTAAAATGTGGTTGAACTATATGATGAAAGGATCTAGGGTGTTGGGAATCCCCTCACTACAACATAATTTGCTTTTAGTGGCATATATTTAGTGACATTTAATTTAAATGTCGCTATTTCAAATTACTTATAGTGTATACATAGGATTTAGTGACATTTATTAGACCTTTTAGCAGCATATAAAAAAGTGACACTAAAGCTTTTAGCGACATAGGATCTAGTGACATTTCTCACAAATGTCACTATAGACTATAGTGACAATTACATATGCCACTAAAGACTATATTAAGTGTCGCTAAAGCACTTTTATGGTGGAATTTAAAATAAAAACTAATAATTATTATACTAAAAATATGAATTAGTGGCATTTTTTAAATGCCACTAAATTCAATGTCGCAAAAAGCTAAATTTGTTGTAGTGCCTAAAGTCTTGTATGATTCAATTCTTAATAGTGTCCATGAAGATCCGGATTAAATTCGTGGTTAAACAAGATCTTGTTAATCTCAAACTCTCGCTCTTTTGATTAACTTTAGATTTAGACCCTATTAATTCGATTCTCACACGCTAGTTTTATTGAACGAATTAATAAGAATTTAACTAAAATTTACCCTAAAGCAAAGGCGATCCCAATCTCACACGCTATAGTTCTATTGATTGGTCCGACAAAGCATATTTAATTTAGGGTTAATTAGCACAATTTAACCACTTTAATCCTTAGTTTCATAGACACATTCCAAGAATCAAATTAAACTCAACTTATAGGTTCAAAACCCTAACCCTAGAATATGGATCTGCTCACTTGACATGGTGAATGCAATAAATAGTATCACAAAATTAATGCTAAACATGAATGACAATGAATTAAGAGATAAACTAGGATGAGCAATAATGAAATACTTAATAGCAATAACAATAAATACTAAAGCAATAATGGAGAAAGATAAACTTATTATTAAAGGATGATTAATACTAAAAGATTAATGTTAATAGAGAAAGCTTAAACTACTACAATAATTCAAAAGCAAAGGAAGAAAATAAACTTACAAACTTGAATGAAGATTAAATCTCAAAGGCTAGATTGAAGTTCTTGTAACAAAATTAATACTAAAAGGAATTGAAAGCTAAATTAAAGACTAAGGAAAACTAAGAAAAAGTATGAAGGAAGAAAAGGAACCCTAATCAGAATTTTAGGGAGTATTTATACTAATGAGGAGATTTAACATAAAACCCTAGAGTAAAACCGGGTGGAAAAACGCGTCTAGCTGAGCCGGGGGAACCGCCTAGTCGGCTGTCCCAAAGGGGCCTTCCCCGCCGAGTCGTCGATTGCTTCTGGAAAAATGTGGAATTTGGGCAGCTTAAACCGCCGAGTCGGCGTTCCTGACAACCGCTGAGTCGACGTTTTTAGGCAGACAGATTCTGCTGATTTCAAACGATCGCCATTTCTTGCTCGGTTATCAGAATCAAACATATAATATACCTTTGCAAAGTCCTTGAAGTCTAGTTTCCAATGCCCCAAATTTTGCATCAATACGATATTCCTATCAAAAGTAATGGCCAAAAGTGTAGACATGTATCAAATTTCACCTCAAAACTTTTGCATTAACAACACTTTTCTACTCTTTTGCTCTTTCACTCCTCATGCTTTGATAAAATTGATAGCTTGATACGTTCTTTGAGCCCGGTAAACATGGTTAACACCAAAAACCCACAAAAATGACTCAAAAGCGCATAATTCACCCATCTTCCCATACTTTGACCATGAATCACCGAAATAGAGTGAAACCCAACGAAATGACCCTAAATCGCCTCTAAACACTGCAATGGAGCATAAAAATATAAGCGATTAGTGCAAATAATTGCACTTATCAAAGGTGGACATACACAACACACCCAAACACAGGAGGGGGTAAAGAATGAAGAGATGGAATAGAGATGTGGGTTTGGAGCGCATCTAGAGGTGTTTTATAGTTGAGGATTTTTGTGGGAATTCGATTTGTTAGGTATGTTAGCAGTGGTTATGGCTTAGGGGCTGGAATATATGTTGTTAATGGTTTTGTTAGTTGTAATGTTGATTAGTGAGTAGTTGTTTAGGGTTAGGGGTTGACTCATTTTATGCTAAGGATTGATTATGGTTAGAAATGACTCGATGTTGGTTTTATTGTGAACCCGAAAAGTGGATAACTCCGCTTGTGTTGAGGTCACTGGATCGCCTTTCAAGCACCAACGAGAGTTGGGTTTGTTGGAGTTTCGACCTCCTCTCAATGGGTAGAGTTGAGGGCAAGGGCTCGACGAGAGTTGACCTTTGCACTCAACCCATGGAATGTGAGTTTTACTCTTCAACTACGAGAGTAGGGAAGAATTGACGGGTTGTTGGAGTTTTGTTGCCTGTAGGTCTTGTTCTCACTCACGAGAGTGATGGGAACGAGACTCTCGGAGGCGATCCCAAGCCCGATCCAGGATCGGATCGCTCTTAGTATTTGAATCCACACATTTGCGATTAAACCAAAGTAAACCCTATATTAACTATATAAAGTTTGTTGCACACGAGTTAGCCCCTACCTCGATGTTTCTTTGTTTGTTGCTTTCATAGTGGTAGTTGTAGTCTAACTCATCACTAATCTTTCTTACATGATCCCCTAACACCTAAAGAGGCCCTAAGTCTCGCACTCGTCTCCCTGTGGATCGACCCCCTACTTGCCACTACACTTGTGTAGTTTTAGTAAGGCTTTAGCGACGACACTAAAAGGTCCTCTGTTAAAACGATGTCATTAAATTGTAAGTGAGATTGAATATTGTAAGTTTGATTAAGCTGAATGAACGAAAGTTATCAAAACAATCGATTAGACTATTATGGACTCATAGAGTCGTAGTATTACATAGTTTTTTAGTTATATAAGTATAATGAAACCTAAAACTAACTAAATTAAACTATTAATCTATATGATAATCAATTAGATACTTAATCGATAGTATATCAAAGATTTAGTTGTAGTTGTCAATTATTATGAATGAAACGAAACTAAACCACTAATAACGAATTAAAATTTTATTTAATTATATTTAAACCACTAATAACCTCATAATTCTAAATAATTCTTATTCAATTTTTTTGCTAATTAGCTTTTTTTAGAAATAAAAATTGTATTTTACCATTAATTAAATTTAAGTCATTGATGATATGTAATGTGGATGAATGAATGATTTTGATAATGTCCACTTCATCAATCCTTAAAAACTTTCAACAACCAATTACATACAACTGTGAATGTCACATGAATTTTGAATTTTAATCATTGATTTCAAAATTGTTTTAATCTTAACCATTGATTAATTTTGACATAAGAGTAAAAAAAATAAAAAATAAAAAATTGTTTTAATCTTAACCATTGATTAATTTTGAATAATATTTGATTAATTTTGACATAAGAGTAAAACGACACAAGGAATGATGCCCACCGCAGTCGCACCAAGAAACCTACCGCAGCTGCACCAAGAAGCCCACCGCAGCCGCACAAAGAACCCCACCACAGCCGCACAAGGAGCCCCACAGCAGCTTCAAGAAACACAGTAATACTATTTCTTCCATTTGATAATAATGTAGTACATTGATTTTGATTTTGATATTAATGTAGTATATTGATTTTGATTTTGATAATAATGTAGTATATTGATTTTGATTTTGATTTTGTTGTTGATTTTGTTGTTATCTGTATTGTAGTAAATATTGTAGTATATAATTGTTGTTATTGATTTTGATAATTTTGGTTTAAGATTTTGATTTTGATTTTGATAATTATGGTTTAAGATTTTGTTTTTTTAAGATTTTGTATTTGATAATTTTAAGATTTTGATTTTGATTTTGATTTTGTTGTTTTCTACCACCGCATAATATGTAACAATATGTAACGTTTGATGGATATTGCTTGATATATAAATATTTAATGAATATATTTTAATTATTATATAATTATTGTTGACTATATTATTTAAATTAATAAAAATGAGGAAGTTTTTATATTTTTCTTTTTGATTTTATGAAGTTATAATTAAATCATATAATTTTCAATTTTACATTGAGAAACTTGTTTGAATGGGAAAGAGATGAACTTCATAGACTATATAGTATCATTGAACATCTTTGCCCGTGTAGAAGTCAAAAAGATGGTGTGAGTTGGAATGGTATTGTGGGTCAAAAATACCCGATTTTGGAGATTACTAATAAGTTGAATGAAACTAATACTCCTCTTCTCCCTTCATCAGTGTCTAGACTTATTTGGAGCCTCAAGATTCCGCCTAGAGCACATATTGTTATATGGATGGCATGCTTAGAAAGGTTGAAAACAGGTGATATACTAGTTGAGAAGGGTGGACTCGATCCATCCAATGCTATGTGCCCTTTTTGCAATGAGGTTATTGAATCTAACTCGCATATTTTCTTTTCTTGTTATTTCTCATGGAATCTTTGGATGCATGTTATCAAGTGGTGGGGATCTGTTGGAGTGTTACAAGACAAGTGCGTCAACTTCATGGTGGCATGGAGACTTCTATCAGGCCGAAGAGGACGTGGCAAACTATGGAAGTTGATCCTAGGATGTGTATTATGGTCGATTTGGTACGAAAGGAACAAGATCAAGTTCGAAGGAGGGTCACTAAACTGCAGCCATTTGTTATATACACTGAGGATACGGATTGGCCTATGGGCTAAGGAGATGCTTGGACAAGAGCTACCTTCGTCAAGCGCATGGAGTGTTTCTATAGCGGGATAAAGGCGATAGCTATTTGTATTTCGTGTTGTATTAGGCGTTTTTGTTATGTATTTGCTTTAGTGTTTTTGTGTATGGTGTTTTGATTGTATTATGGTGTTCTTGTTGCTTTTGGGTGGATGTATGGTGGATTAGTGGATAGGTGGTTGACTTAGATAGTACGCTTCGATGGCGTGCTAGATAGGAGAACATAGACACTTGATGACTATATGCATAGCCCATCCCTATGCTTTGTTCTGGATGGCCTGATTCATGATCCTGGTGTCCAATGGCTTTTTCCCCTCGCGGGGTTTTTTATGCCGGCGGTTAGTAGGCTCTCATGTATCAGTGTTTTGTTTTTTCTTTATAATATATTTCCTAATTTCCAAAAAAAAAAAAAAAAAAAAAAAAAAAAAAAAAACATTTGATATATTTATCTTTTTAAATTATACTATTCATTTAGTTTAGATTAGTTTTATGTTTTTTGTTTGTATGCTAATTAATGTAGTATAGGAACCCTTAATATATTTATTTGTGTATATTTAAAAATTATACATAGTTAATTACTATTACTATTATATTTAAAATTTAAAGTATTTGTTGAACGAATAAAATAGAATTTTACTTTAAGATATTGGATAGTAATATTGATTATATCATACTATACAATTAATAAATAATAAAAAAACAATATTACAATTATATTATATTATATTATATTACTATTTTACATTAAATGAATTATAAGTTTGAATTTTACTATTATATTTTGTATCTATACAATAAACAATAAAGTGTAAAACAATATTGATTATCATACTTACTACGTATGTGTAGCAAGTATATTGAATAGGACTAACTAAAATTATGGAGTTTTCAACTTTTCATGATATACTAGGTATTTACCCGTGCCATGCACGGATCATCTAAAAATCATATAAGTAATAAATATTTTGGTTTTTAACATTTAAGATAGAGTATTTGCTTGATTTCGTCACTTGGTTACAATTCAAACTTTCATAGAGTTTATTCCCTTATTACAAGAGTAAATGTGCATTATGATGTGATTTTAAATCTAACAAAGAGAGTGTTTGGAAAAAGAGATAATTGAGCATTAGTTGGTTGAGTGAATTAGTTGATTTAATCGGTAAAATAAGCTAAAAAATGTATTTGATAAAAGAACTTGTTTATACACCTTATAAAAATGTTGATTACGACTTTGCAATCATTAAGGTCCTTAACTATTCCATTGTTAATTTAAGAATCTAATAAGAAAATTCTCTAATTTCTGCAGAATTACTTACACCGTTTAAATCTCTAGCTCAAATCGTTGAGCATATATACCAACTAAAATTGAAAAGTTTTCATTCTAGTTTTCATTCTAGTTCTCATAAAAGAACTATATTACGGCTGAGATTAGAGTTAGAATTTGCAATTATTATTAGGGTTCTAAAAACGTTGAAAAAAACTAAGAGTAATAACCTGTATGTTTATTTGCTTGATTCATCATATATGAAGTACTAAAGTTTAAGTTGTTTTATTTACAAAATAAAAGTTATTGTCGAATTAGATATATAATTAATTACTAATAAAATAATTGTAACTATATATTTTACATTATTCGCTAAAATATATATGTGGCTTTGTTCTTATAAAATTGGTTTGTTAGGTTATTTTTATTAAGGTAGCAATGATCATTCTACTTCTAGATATTAGCACAACTGCACAAGAGTTATTCTAAAAAAAACTTAAATTTTATTAAAAAAATATTTTAAAATACATTATAGTCATTTTTTCTTAATTAACTTGTATTATTTTTTACAATCATAATGTGACTAAAACGTAATACTAAATTATTCAGGTATTTACATTTTTTAAATATGTTCTTTTCAAAGAAATTGGACACATGATTTGGACCAAGAATTAATGTTGTAGGCTAAATAATTTAAAATAAAAAATAGATTGAAAATAGACTTGTCTTTAAACCCAGCCTTATCAGACTAGAACAATTTCAGAAACGAAATGCGTAAACTATAAATGAATTGAGATGTCAACAGATAAACTCTCTTTGAATTTACTATAGAGCCCAGAGCATTAAAATGACACAATCCAAAAGTTTGGATTTTTTAATTTTAATTAAAAGTTAAAATTTTTAGAATCAAATCGATTAAAGTTGGGATATTTAAAGTAATTTTTCATACAAATTTAACATGTATAAAAATTAATTATAAAAATATAACATGTATAAATTATTTAAAATAAGCTACTTTTTCTTAATTAACATGTAATTTGTTTTACAATCATAATGTGACTAAAACGTAATACTAAATTATTCAAATACAAACGTATTTACATTTATTAAATGATCTTTTCAAAGAAATAATGTAAAATAAAAAAATAGATTGTAAATAACTAAATATGTAAAAATAGATTGAAAATAAACTTGTCTTTAAAGCGTAATACTAATGTGACTATAACGTAATAATAAATTATTCAAATACAAGGTATTTACATTTTTTTTAAAATGTTTTTTTTCAACGAAATAAGACACATGATCTGGACAAAGAATTAATGTTGTAGGCTAATATTTGTTAGTATTAATAGATATATCAAAATCGTTAATCCTTAAATAATGAAAAATAAAAAATCGATTAAAATAGACTTGTCTTCAAAGCCCAGCCTAATTCAACCCGAATCATTTCAGAGATAATATATACTTAAACTATAAATGAATTGAGATGTCAATAGAAGAACTCTCTATGAAATTTTAATCAAATGAGTCAATCAAAAGTTCGGATTTTTAAATTTTAATCAAACGGTGGAATTTTTAACATCAAATCGATTAAGTTGGGATATTTAAAGTAATTTTCTATAAAAATGTAATGACATGTATCTTGCGGCATACATTATTGCTTTGTTAAAAGTAATAAATAGGCATACATTATTGCTTTGTTAAAAGTAATAAATAGAAACTTCCATAATTGCAAAGCAAACAATTGGGCGAGAAAATAAGCTCTCTAGCAGTGACACATGACATAGAATTCTATTGCTTTAGTATAAGTTATGATTATTATTAGTTGATTAGTATATTAGTGAACCATTTCCCTTAATATTGCAGTTTAAAAAAAATCTCATTCTACGTTAAAGGAAAAAATATTTCCTCAAATACCGTCCACATAGGACAAGCACTGAACCAATTTTTTCCTTTTTTTTTCAATAAAACGCTCATTCAAAGCAATAGTGTGTGCCACAATGATAATGATGATATGATTGATCCCTGTCAATGATGTAGTAATTAATTACAGGATTAGTTAATTACAATTGTTTGCTTATTCTATCCCTTATTAATTGGATGAGGATCCACACCTCTTGTGAATATTAATTATATAAAGTACTTCTCTTAATTATGGAATACTATAACCAAGGCAATTGTAAGAGTAAACGGATTATTTTATGCTTATCCTCAATTATTGAATATTACAATTACATTACAATAATATATTCCCTCCGAATCATTTTAGATATCCCATTTGGATTTTTACGGTTATTAAGGGTGGTGTGGGGTCCATTAAAAAGGTGTTAGTTGGGTATTTTAATTGATTAAATTAATTGTAAAGGTGGTAGTTGGATATTGGGAGTAGTAAAAGTGGGGGCATTTAGGTAAACAAATTAATATGATTTTGCCAAATAAAGAAATGAGACAACTAAAATAATTGGGAGGGAGTATAATATTACTACCAAAGAAGATATTCCAAAAAGTAAACGGATTACAACTATGCATGATCATAGCAAGGTAGAGGTTGGGAAGTAACCCACCCTCATCATAGCAAGGTAGTTGACTTTTGGGTTTTTTTTAGTTGGATTATTGTTTGATTTTCAGGAAGTGTTGATTATTTATATAGGTTTTGAAGTCTAGCTATTTATGAAAATATTTTGTACAATTAAGGGGTCGCTTGGATTGAGAGTAAATATTTAAGGGGTAATAAAAGTCAAAGTAGGAATTTAAGGTTAGTTAGGTAGATGATTAAAGGACTTTGATTGTTGGAGAGGAGAAGAATAAATTAGAAGATGATGAAAAAATAGAGAAAATAGCAATAAGTTCCTTTATTTTGGGGTATAAATTTACCCTAGGAGGAGGTGGAAGAATTCTTTACCTCCAAATGAGTGAAATCAAACTCTTTTTCTATTCATATTTTTTAATCTACTCCTATTTTACCTCTATCACAATCATTTCAATAACTTCATTTGCATATCTAATTACCTTTGTTACATTAGTTTGACTTTTTTTACTACCTTAAATATTTACTCTCAATCCAAGCGACCCCTAAGTATTAATTGTTAGCAGTTAATTCAAGTAAAAATGGACCAACATTGAATAAGCCAAAGAAAAAAGTTAACCATGTTGGCTTTTAGCTTTTGGTTTAATAACCAGTTTTTTAGTTGGTATTAACCATGCACACAATAAAACTTTAGCTGTTTAACTAACTAACAAGCGAAAACGCAGCCATAAATCAACCAAAATCATTTACCAAAACTCAATCGGATTTTTATGGTCAAACACTTACAGCTTTGTTCATTCATAATTTTGATTCGTTGCATTTTTGTGAAAATATATTTTGATACAAAATGATTATTCGTAATTTTATAAAATATTCATAATCGTCATCATCATCATCAGGGTCTGAGAAGAGAAGATAGACGACAACTCATACTCATACAGAAGAGTGCGGTCTTCAAAGAGATATAAAATAATTCATAATTTTTTTAAATAATCTATAATCTATAACTAATACTAAAACAAAACACAGCTGATGTCATCATTTTTAAAAATTGCTTACGTGTCACTATCTCAATAAAAATTTTCCCTCTAAAGCACAATGATGATGTCATTGACATTGTATTTATTACTGATATTATATTTATAGCTTTGACATTTTTATTTTCTAATTATGACTAATATTATCAATATTGATTTATTTTTACTTTTTAGGTCATATCATTTGATATATGATAAAATCATATACATTATTTTATTTTCTTTCAATTATTCATAAAAGCTTTATAATGTTATAGGATATTTTGAGATGGTTAAAATATAAATCCATCAATTTTTATTTCTTTTATTTAAATAAATATATCAAAAATGTAATAAAACCGTACATCGTATGGGCATTATCTAGTTAATAATTAAAGCGAAAAGTTTTTGACAATAAAATGAATGTACCAACAATAAGAAGCACATTTTCTACTAATTTTCTTAATATGAGAAAACATGATGATTTTGCATTAATAAAATTTTTATAAAATAACTTTTTGTTAATCAATTTTACCCTCACTAAGTTTGAGTCCCGAGTCCGCCACTGTGCTCTGAAACACATATAATGAGTCATTTTGTATTATTTAACTCTTAGTTTTCTTATATTATGTCATTTTCTACTAACAAAATGTTACTTTCTTATTAAGTTTTGAGGTGGCTTTTTATGGATGTCCATTAATGACATAAGTAGAAAATAAGTAATTAATAGTATTTTGATATTTTGATATTTTAATCATTTTGATTAAGTCAAGTTGTTATCCCTTAAAAATGTGTATAAATATAGAAGGAAGAAGGAAGGACTATTAAGTTGTTCATTGTAATCTTCTTTAAGTTATCCTTAAAAATTATATCTTTTCGAAAAAAATGGGGATGTTATCCCTCAAGTTTTTCTTTGTCATGATTTTATCACTTGTGGTATTCAACCATGTTGCCTACGCGCAAGGTATGTAAACAAATTCTATGTATCACCCCTTTTTTAAAATAGAATGTTGCTTAATGCAGATGTTAGCTAGCTTTGTTCTATAATGTATTGGATTTAAAATTACCATTTATTTAAACCTTAATTAAAATCTGCATTTAGTAATTAACATCCACATTAAGTAATCATGTTTTTCAATTATATACTATAATATAATATAGTACAATATACGAGGGACTATTTGGCCGAATCCTATATAGGTATGAATTGGCGCTTTCCTATTTCCTCCTCAGACCCTAATTATAATTATCTTTAGGTGGGATCATACAATGACTACGATGATGATGATGATAGATAATATAATATATTCCCACCTATACAAACTACTAGTCCTATTTGTTTAAGGATAATATTTTTAAATTGTTTTTTTTTATTTTTAATTCTATAAATTTAGATTCATCTTAAGGCAAGGATGATTACTTTTAAATTGTTTTTTTTTATTTTTTATTTTTGGTACATGTATGACCTAATAATTGATTTATATTTAAAATACTAACAATAATCCATTTGTTTGGCGTAGAATGCGTTGCCTCGCTATCGGTTTCTATTGATCCTTCACAAGACTACTGCAGTGATCCTAGTTACTGTAATATTACGTGCCTAGTTACGTTCACAGGCAGTTATGTAACATACAGTTATTGCAATGATGGTGATTGTCGTTGCTGCTTTGATCCTCCGTAACCGAATGCTTCCCACAACCTTAAAATTGTATTTTATGCGCACTTCTATCATATACTCTCTTTAATTTGTATTGTTATGTGTAATTCTGTATTATTGTGATTTCTTTTTCTTTAATAATGGGCACAACATCATGTTGATTTATATCTTTATTAATACTTCCGTTTCAACGTAGTCGCCACATATGAAAAATAAGCACTATTCACTTATCTCCATTATTGATTTGTGATTAATAAGTAATCTATAAGTTAAAACATGGTCATGTGAGATCTTGTTTGGTTCGTCTCGACGTAAAGATTATTAACATCAAATTTATATAATTTTAATCATACATAATTATAGATATTAAGGATTGAATTAGTGCATTGAATTGCATGAAAAAAAAAAAAGCAAATGTTGCAAGTATTTTGGAACGGAGGTAGTATTATTTGTAACATACCCTAGCTAACATTAACGCTTACGGCTCGTTTAATAGGTGATAATAAATGGAGATAATGAAAATGAAAAACTAGTGTAATTCTGTATTCATATGATTTCTTTTTCTTTAATAATGGGCACATGTGATGTATATCCTTATATTACTATTATAGACGTTATACTTGAATGACGTAAAGACGTATTGAACGGCGCAACGGGGGAGGCAAACTTAGGGGAAAAGAAAACTGATTTAACCTTGTAAATAATGAAATGATAAAAATAATATATTATCACACCTTTTTGCAGATATTATTAAAGGAGAACCAAATCTTAACTTCTTTGATTTTATTAGGCCGTGATAATTCGTCACATAATCTCACCGTGGCCCACTCGTAGGGACACGGGACACCCGTGAGCTCGGGCCCACAAACCCACGGGTCAAGAGTGTAGACTTGCACATACACTCGGTGAGGTTCATTGTTTCCCAAAACCATATGGTAATGGGAAGATTAATTCACCCACTATATATATGCAAGTCAATAACCCACTATTTTATCGATGTGGGATCTTGTCTCACATGTGAAGTATTTTCAACAGATTTCAACAAGGAAAATTCGATGTACTGTTCAATCCCCATTTATCCTGCCTAGACATGAATCGATCACTTAAATGGAATTTGAGCAAGTGATCATATTGCAACTCTATATAAATGGCGGCAGTGGCGAAGCCAGGATTTTATAATAGGGGGGGCCAATAATAATACAATACTTATAAATATACTCCTATTAAATTAAGTTAAAGTTCTTACATGGATATTTAATTGAATCGCACTCTTCGGGATTTCATTAGAGCAAAAAAATCTAGTGTTCTTGACTTCATAGCTCATACAATTATATATTAATGGATTCACCTAATCATAACAATTTTCCAACATTAAAATAAAGAAACACAATGATATAATTTTTTAAGTTATGAATACAAATTAGTCAATTACACAATTAGTCAGTTACACAAATAAAACACAAATTTTCCCATTTACAAATAAAAAACACAAAATTTCCAATTACAAATAAAAAACACAAAATTATCAATTACAAATAAAAAAAAAACACAAAATTCTCAATTATAAAATTTCACAATTTTTGTTTGTTTATTAGAAATAAAAACAACAAACCAATAAATTATTCAAACAAAAATGAATTATTATAAGTAATGTATAAAAATTAGAAATAATTTACCTTTAAGGCTTTGAGAAACTTCTTGAGTAATAATCCAACTAAGAATTAGAGTGCAATACTACTAAAATTTTGATTTTGGAAAAATTCCTTGAGCAATAAGAAAAGGGTAATTAAAGGTAATTTTGTTGGGTTTCTAAAAAAAAAAAAGAATTTGAATAAGTTGGATGTAAATTGGGTAATTAGTACCGGAGGATTGAGAATTAGCTAATTAGGCCAATGATACGCCTATACAATAGGCTGCAGTACAGCAGTGCCAGCCGTCATTTACTATTAAAAAAAATAAAGAAAGTTGCTGCTTCTTGGAATCGAACCCGTGCACCTGAGGTTAGAAGTTAGGCATTCAATCCACTAAAGCACTCTAATTTCCTTGATAGTGATTAGACTATTTTATACATATACTATAAAATATTAAAGGGGGCCGAACCAAAATTACAAAGGAACATATATTTAAGCCGGGGGGGCCGGGCCTCCGCCGGCCCCCCTCCTAGCTTCGCCCCTGAATGGCGGATTTAGTGTTCCAACTCTATTGCAGCACCAATATATGGAAGAAATTTTAAAAATATAATGAAAACCACAATGATTCCAAGATAAGAACAATTAATATAAAAGCACTAAATTATTGTCATCTTTCCCTCAAACCACTACAAAAAAAAAAAAAAAAAAAAAATTTCCGGTTATCCAAAACAATCGGAATTTAATCAATATAAAGCTATACTGACTAAATTCCAATTGTTTTGGGTTAGTCAGCTCAGATTGGTCGGTAAATCGTTTTAGTAGGAAATCGGAATTTTCCGACTAACTTGTTTAGTCGGAAATTTCCGATTACCCTTTTAGTCGGAAACCACAATTTCAGAAATTCAACCCAAAATGAGTAAAAAAATATTTTTAAAAATTTTCCGATCAAATTTCTACCAGATTCCGATTACCAGGTTGGTCGGAAAAGAAAAAAAAAAAAAAAACAGAAGACTTAAATTACCTCCCACAAGGCCACAATTGCTTTTGAGAGGTTTCAAAAAGCTGACCTCTTGGTATTAAACCAAGACTCTAACTAGAGCTGTTCAAAAGTGACCCGACCCGAAAACCCGACCCGAAACCGAAAGTAAACTGACCCAAAAATATCTTTCATTTTTTGGTTTATCGAACCGATAATACCCGAACTGATGTTGTACCCGAACCTGTTGACAACCGAAAATGGGAAAGCTGAACCCGAACTGTAACCAAGTTTTGTAACCGACACTTAACCGTTAACCGAGATTACCCGAACCTAAAAATGATCGACCCGAGTCATATCCGACCTGAATCATGCTCGAAACCGAACTCGCCGAACGAATTTTAGATCTAATTGCTTTAAATCTGAACCAATTTTTAACATAGAAGTATGATATACTTATATTCAATCATTTTATTAGTTAATCTAATAAATACATGATTTCATATATTTAGAGCTAATAATCAATGGTCAATGTTTATTTAACTACTTTTAATCATATTAGATGAAAATTAATAGACTTTTATATTTTTAATTTTCGGTCAAACATGTAAAAGTAACAAAGTAATAATGATCATTAATTGATTTGCATTTTAACTATTTGGTTTTTGATCGATAGTAATTAATAATACGTAGCCGAATTTTGTTTTCTAAAAAACCGAACCCGATCTGTACCCGACAAAACCGAACCAATTATTAACCGATGACAACCCGACACCCATTAACACTCGACTCGAACTTCAGCCGACACCAAACCGATGTTAACCCGATAGCTCGAATAACTGATCTTTAACCGAACCGTGACTAACCGACCTGAACCGAGTTTGACCCGTCATAACAAACAGCCGAAACATAGCTGATCCGAAATACAACCGAACCGAATGACAACCGTCCGAAACCGACCCGATTACCCGAATGAACACTTCTAACTCCAACCACTAGGACACATGTTAATTAGTGATATTTTAAGCAATGTCATTATTCTTATAACTAGAGATGGTCATGGGGCTGGTCTGGAGCGGGTCCAACCAGACCCGGACTGGACCCTTTTAAATTTTTGAGATCCAGACCCGGATTCGACTCCGACTCCGATTCGACCCGACATCCGACTCAAATTTTAATTTAAGGCATTTTTATATTTTGAAAATTTTAAATTTTATATGAAAATATGTTTATTCTAACCAAAATTGCAAATTTGACATCTGACTATATGAGTGACTAATTACACTGTAAGAGAGATTGAATATTGTAAATTTAATCAAGTTGAATTATTGAAACTTATCCAAACAATCGATTATATTAACTATTATATAGACTTGCAGTCTTACATAGTTTTGACTTTTGAAGTTATTTAAGTATAACAAAACCTAAAACTAACTAAAATAAACTATTAGAAATATAGTATTAGTCTATAATAGTTTAATCGATTGTTTTGATTATACTTATATTTTTAATAGACTAATACTATGTTTCTAATAGACTAACACTAATTTTCTAATACTTATAGTCTTACATAGTTTTGACTTTTGAAGTTATTGAAGCTAAAACTAATTTAAATGAACTATTAGAAATATAGTATTAGTCTATATATTAATTGATATTAATCAGTTAGATACTTCATCGATTGTTTGATAAAGATTTGATTGGAAGTTTAAACTTGTCTAATATAGTAATATAGACTTGAAACTTGATAAAACTCAATTTTACCTTCTATTACGACCTAATATTTATTGATTATTCCAGGGTTCCGTCCATCTCCATTGTATTTTAATGGTTTTACGCCCATTAGTAGGGTAGCATGTTTGTTGCTCGTTTTTGTAGAATGATCATCTATTTTCGAGCTTTCAAGCATGATAGTTTGGAGGAGGCATGGGTCAACGCCAAGGAAGAGATGAGGCCAAGAGGTGGAGAAAAGTCCAACCCAGGCAAAGCAAGAAGCATCATTTATGGAAAGTCAACTTAAGTGCCGATGAAGGTCAACTCGCTCAAATTTTAATGGATATGTTAAAGGATGGCAAAAGTTGGTTTCGTTAGCTTCGAATCGACTGGTCACACGTCGAAATCAGAGTTATAGCTATTAGGGAACGTAATAATGACAATACAAATTACAATCGGGAATTTGTATCAAACCCCTTTGTGTGATGACAATATGTAAATTACAAGATGATTACAAAGCAATAAAATTAAAGAAGATTATTGTGTAACGACAACCATTACCCGGAAACTTGATACAAGTTGAAGGCGTGTGCTCACTATCCTTTTGTGATATTTCCCCCACAAAGGTACTTGGGTTGGATGTTTGGAAATTCACAAATGAGATACAATCAACTACAATACACCCTTAGTACTTAGGATGTATAATGTAATAACAATGTGTATAGAAACTATGAGCAAAAGAGAGCTAAGTAAGAGTTAATTACTCTCTTAGATTAGCTAGAACAAATGAGAGAAGGAAGCAAGAAATTCAGAGAATTGGTGTATCCAACTCCATGACCAAAGGTCTCTATTTATACTATAAGTATAGAAGAGGAGCCTTTTGATCACCAACCACAATTAACAATTAAGATCATATTGATGATCATAAACATCAATGCCATTATTCTATAGCATAATTATCCTTAATACTCCCTAGTAATACCAGAGATTATGAGCATTAAGACGAATCCAAGGCATTAAACACAAGGAAAACGGGAAGAAAAGCAACGGTCACATCTCAGCACTGATCGCCGAGTCGGCGATGGGTCCAAAGAAAGGACCGCCGACTCGGCTTTAGCCTTCTGACCAAAACCACGTTTTTCCAGAGAGCTAAAGCCGACTCGGCTTTAGCACTAGCAGGGGGACCGCCGAGTCGGCTTTTAGCCACTGCCTAGGTACCCCCTTTTCCTTGTTTAGACTTATCTTTTAATGCCTATTGGACCTAGTATATTAATACGTTTTGTCCCACTACTTTTAGTAGTTTTAGTGATTTATACGGACTTAGTAATTTGATACGTATTGGCCCACTACCTTAGTAGTACATAGTGATTATATTCAGGATTATTAGACACTAAATGTTCAACAATGCTCCCCCATTTTGGGTATAATAAGCCTCTCATTTACCAAAACTCATAATACATTTCATGCATCAACGCTAATATCCCTACGGATTGAATTAACGCCTAGTACAACACACTTAACAAGTGATCGAGCCAGAATTAATTTCCATACGGAATTGAATCAAATGACCCTTCCAACCACTTGAAGATATAGTACACACAAAACAAATAACAAAAAGTTATTAACTTGACACATTATAAAGCCGTGTCCGTATCTTATTCATAAGTTTATCATAGTCATTATGCCAATCTTGACTACTTGAAGCGTCCACACTTCAAACTTATATAGGTAGGTTCTCATTACGTATAAAACATATCCCCGTGATGTGGATATAACACCAAGAGCTCTTCAACCCTTGATCTTGAGAACTTTCAAGACGACTACCATATTCCATCACGGTACAAAGCAACGATGGGTCATATAACGAGTTGCTTTAACAAAAATCAAGAGGACTTTACCACATTGAATTCAGACACGATGTAACTCATGCGTGAATTGGGCCTTTCCAAATGATTTTATTGACATAAACCGATTTCAACTGATGCTTTCTCAATTGAATCTCTATTTATGGCTTTCGTAAACGAATCAGCCACATTGAAATTAGTGTTCACATAGTCAAAAGTTATGACCCCGTTAATGATAAGTCCTTGCACTAGGCTATGCCTCAGAGCAATATGACGAGACTTACCATTATATACTTCACTATAAGCTCTACCTAAAGCCGTCATGCAATCCGCATGGATTGTCACCGGTGAAATTGGCTTAGGTAACAAAGGTATCTCAAACATGAGATTCCTCAATCACTCCGCTTCACTAGCTGCTGAAGCAAGTGCTATAAACTCAGCTGACATCGTAGAGTCGGCTATACATGTTTGTTTCTTAGAGGACCAAGAAATGGCACCTCCCCCATAAACAAACACCCATCCACTAGTAGAAGAGTTATCCTCTTCATTAGTGATCCAGCTAGCATCGGAATAACCTTCTAGAATAGGAGGTGCTCCGCTATACGCAATACCATAATCCTTGGTACGCAACAAGTTTTTCAATACTCTCCTTATCGCCATCCAATGATGGGGACCCGAGTTACTAGTAAATCTACTAAGTTTACCAACCGCAAATGCTATGTCAAGCCTCGTACTAGTCATAGCATACATCAAAGATCTTATGACCATTAAATATTCCAATTGTGAAATTGGTTGACCGGTATGTTTAGCAAATTTCATACGCGGTTCCATAACCGGCGCTTTATCAAGCATATTAAACCACTTAAGTATCTTCTCAACATAGTGAGCCTGACTTAACTTAATACGGTTCCCTTGCCTTATGATCTTAATGCCTAAGATCAAATCAGCCTCCCCCATATCCTTCATCTGAAAGGATCTAGACAAAAAGTCTTTTGTCTCTTGGACTTGTGCTTTACAAGTACCAAAGATAAGCATGTCATCGACATATAAGCAAATGATAACGCCATTACCATGGCTATCAAACTTGCTATATACACACTTATCGGTTTGATTCAACTTGAATCCAAAAGACAATATGGTTTCATCAAATTTTTGATGCCAATGCTTAGGTGCTTGTTTAAGTCCATATAAGGACTTTACAAGTTTACACACCTTTTGCTCTTGTCCTTTCAAAACAAACCCTTCGGGTTGTTTCATATAAACCTCCTCATCTAATTCCCCATATAGAAATGCGGTTTTAACATCCATTTGATGTATTTCTAGATGATAGACCGTAGCTAACCCTACCAATAACCGAATAGTGGTTATTCTTGCAACCGATGCATATGTATCGAAATGATCGATACCGTGTTTTTGTCAAAAGCCTTGAGCCACTAAACGGGCTTTGAACTTATCAATAGTACCATCGATTTTCATTTTCTTTCTGAAAATTTACTTGCAACCTATTGGTTTACAAGTAGGAGGAAGATCCACTAACACCCAAGTGTTATTTCCCATGATGGATTGCATCTCATCATCAATAGCCTCTTTCCAAAAAGCGCTATCATGTGATGCCATAGCATCGCTATAAGTCAATGGGTCACCTTCCACATTATATAAATATGGAACACTAGAAGATACTTCACTTCAATCACCTTCAACCAAGTATACTTGGAAATCCGGTCCAAAGCTTTTAGCTTTCCGTTGTCTCTTACTCCGTTTAGGAATAGGATCAACTAAATCTTGTTCATCTATTTGTTGACTTTCATCAACATCTAGAAGTGAACCTTGTTGACTATCATCAACACTTTCATTGGTACAACCTTGTAGATTTCTTTGTCTACTCAATGATGAAAATCTATTTTCATCAAAAATCGCATCTCTTGACTCTATAATCGAATGAATCGATATAGTCATTTTGTTCTATAACATAGAACCTATAGGTTTTGCTATGAATAGCATAGCCTATAAAGATGCATTCAAGACCTCGTTCACCGAGTTTCTCTTTCTTGTTACCGGGCACTCTTACAATGGCCCTACAACCCCAAACCTTAAGAGCTTAAGTTTGGTTTCTTTTTGTACCAAAGTTCATAAGGAGTTTCCTTATTCGTTCTCATTGGAACTCGGTTAAGAATGTGACAAGCCGTCAACATTGCTTCACCCCAAAATCCATCACTCAAACCCGAGTAGGATAACATGGAATTAACCATCTCTTGTAGAGTACGGTTTTTCCTCTCCGCCACACCATTTGATTGTGGTGCATAACTGGCGGTTGTTTCATGTATTATACCCATTGAACTAAAATAGTAAGGATCATAATATTCACCTCCTTTATCGGTTCTTAACCTTTTAAGTTTATTACCAATTTGTAATTCTACTTCATTTTTGTAAACTTTAAAATGTTCAAGAGCCTCATCTTTTGTATGTAAAAGGTATACATAACAAAACTTTGAGAAATCATCAATAAAAGTTATAACATACTTTTTATTTCCCAAAGACGGTGTACTATGAAAATCACAAAGATCACTATGGATTAACTCCATAATTTCGGTTTTCCTTTCAACACTTTTAAATGGTGTTCTAGTGATCTTATTTAGCATGCACGTTTTGCAATTTTTAGACATTTTAATGCACATCGGAATGAGTTCATGTTTAGACATAAATGAAACTTTATCAAAATTTACATGTCCTACTCTAACATGCCACAAGTAATGTAAATCATCATTTTCATTCATACTTAAAACATTTCATATAGAATTTTTATTCATGTCTAAAGAAAGCTTAAAAAGGCTATTACATAGATAAGCACGCCCAATAAACAAATTATTTTTAGAGATAATACACCTATCGGCTTCAAACACTAGTTTGTAGCCCAATCGATTCAAAATAGGACCCGAGACTAAATTTCTACCTATTTCGGGTGCAAAATACACATCTCTTAAAACTAAGAGATTCCCCGAAGTAAACAATAGTTCAACTTGTCCTTTGCCTTGGATCATGATAGGTGCATTGTTTCCCATGTAGAGATGCTCCCCATCAACAACCTTGTTAAAGGATTTGAACCATTGTGTACAGTGGCGGATCCAGGGTTCAGAGTCCCAGGGGGCACCAATTAATAGACGAGATTTCAGCAGAGTATTATTTGCTAAATTAACAACTATTTTACTCTTATTTGCTAAAATTTTAAAAATGACATACCACAAAAGAAATGGAACAAATTAAATCAACTGACCTAATCAAAAAAAGAGATAAAATAAATAAATAAATAAATAAGTCAAAATACTAAAATGAGAGAGTATTTATCATCAAAACATTTTAGTATTAATTTTACACTTTTACTCTTACCAAAAGATTAGTATACGTTAAATATTTTTTTAAAAAAACGCCTACGGGCACGTGACCCCAAGGGCTCCAACGGGGCTCCGCCACTGCGTGGGGCCAGAAGTAGGCAGGTACTTTAGTTTCAGACATGAGGGCTCGAGTTATCTCGAGAACGGTTAAGCTTTTCCGTCAACTCTATTTTGTTGTGGAGTATGGGGACAACTGGTTTGGTGGATAAGTCCATAGGTGGTCATGAACTCCATTTTTTTGTGGTTTATATACTCTCCTCCATTATTAGACCAGAACATTTGGGTTCGCGCTTGAAATTGGGTTAAGAGCATGTTATGAAATTTTAGTAATACATCAAAAACTTCAAATTTAGATTTCAAAAAGTATACTCACCAACAAAAGAAACAAAATAAGATAATTCGCAATCATTAGATTCCGGAGCAGGTCCCCAAACATCAGAGATTTTGAAAAACGGTTTACTACTACGTGATTTGCTAGAAAAATAAAAATGTTTGTGACTTTTAGTTAGCACACATGATTCACAATGTTAGAGTTCATTACTATTTGTTGGCCCATTTGACTCTTGATGATGACTTAACCATCATAAACATACAAAGTATTTTAGAGATTGCTTTGTAGGTCAAATATCCGATTGTAATAATCGTCGATGGTACTTAAGAAGGTTGTGAAAAGAGCATTGCATGTCGAAGTCAAAGTCAAAGTCAAACTTAGAAAGTCAATCTTGCAATGTCAAACATTCAAGGTACATATTCCAGATCCAAGATTTATAAAATCTGAAGTCAGACCAGATGGAGACCACACAGTGTTCCTGACACAGCGGGTCAGAGAACTGAGTCAACAAAGTGTAGGGAAATAAATTTTATTTTTATTTTTCTTTTTAGTTGGCTTGTACGGATGAAAATTAGAATTGCACAAAGATTTTAATTGCTAAAAATAACCACCTATTTTAAAGGAGCTAAAATATTTTAAAACTTATTTAATTTCCTAAAAAATAGGGTTTTCTAAAAATAGCTTAAAACTTTCCTAAAATTAGCCTAAAGTTTAGGAGAAAACTTCGTAAAACCGTGTCCCAACTAACCCATTATCCCACATCATTAGATCATGGGATTAAGGCTAAATTCTAGATCTCATGGGTATATAAAAAGAGGTTTATAACCGGCACACAAGAAAAAAATCGAGATACATATTGTCGAGTGCCCTATTACAAGATTCAAGGAGATCTAATCAAGAAAAGGAAAGAGATAAGTTGTTTCCATTTGCCAATTAAATTTTCCTTGTGTAATTCATAGTTTTTATCCAATTTAGAGAAATTCTTTGTACGGGTTTTTATGAGTGTGTAAACTTAGACTTTGGGAAGTCTAAGGGGGAACATAGAGAAGTTTATGTAAAAGAGAGAAAAGAAACGAGAAGGAGAAGAGAAGATTAGGCCCAGAGAAGAGAAGGAGAAAAAGTTTTATGTAATAGAGTTGTAAATTACATAAAATTTAATAAGAGAAGTTGAAATCCGAAGAGGTCGTGGCTTTCTTTCTTTTAAGGCCAAGAAAGTTTCCACGTCAAATTATTGCGTTCTTTTTAAGTTTCTTTAATTTGCATTGAGTATTTTGTTACTACGAAATTCCGCAAGAAACAGGGCAAAAATACTCTTAAAGGCGACACAACAATTCACCCCCCTCTTGTTGCGTTTATTATCTCTAAGTGTTTCTACAATTGGTATCAGAACCCTGTTCTCATTTGATCAGGAAACCCTGAGAGCCATATCTTGGTGTATTAAGAAATGTTGAAAATGAATGAACGCCAGGAAGAAGGGTACTCTACTCAGAGACCACCAATGTTTGATGATAAATTTTATACATACTGGAAGAATAGGATGGAAATCTTCATTAAAGCCGATAACTATCAAGTTTGGAGAGTCAACGAAGTTGGAGATTTTGAGGTAACCACTACCAACTCCAATAACGAGACTGTTCCTAAACCAATAACTGCACTGTGGGCTGGGACCAAATGAACACAATCGAATAATGAACACAATCGAATAATGGGCTGCAAAACAGCAAAACAGATTTGGGATCTGCTGGAGGTCACCCATGAAGGAACCAGTGAAGTAAAGCGTTCCAAGATTGACTTGCTCATGTCAAGATATGAAAGATTTGTTATGGAACCTAGAGAAAGCATTCAAGAAATGTTTACTAGATTCACTAACATCACAAATGAGCTTGTCTCTCTTGGAAGGCTAATTCCCTCAGATGAACAGGTACGAAAAATTCTAAGGAGCCTACCTCAAGATGATCGCTGGAGAGATAAGTTCACTGCCATTCAAGAATCTAAAGATTTCACCAAACTTAACCTGGAAGAGTTAGCTGGTTCCCTGATGACTCATGAATTGCATCTGGGAACAGCGTATAGTTCCAGGAACAAAGGCTTGGCTCTGACAGCGAATGATCAAGAAGAGTCAGAAAGTGATGAGGAAGAGGCCACAATGTTGGTGCGAAAATTCAAGAAGTTCTTCAGGAACAGCAGATATAATAATCAAAGAAACTTCAAAGAAAGAGGAACTGCAAATTCAAAAGCCAACTTTGAATGCCACAAATGTGGAAGTACCGATCACTTCATCAAAGAATGCCCTCAATGGAAGAACGAGAAGGGTAAAGGGAAGGCAAGGGAAACAGGAAGACAACCTATGAAAGGGAACTTCAACAACACCGATTTTCGAAAGGCCATGATAGCTGCATGGGAAGAATTTGAAAGCGAA
Source organism: Amaranthus palmeri (assembly GCA_019776075.1). NCBI lineage: Eukaryota > Viridiplantae > Streptophyta > Magnoliopsida > Caryophyllales > Amaranthaceae > Amaranthus > Amaranthus palmeri. Next base: position 28,389 of record JAAKBH010000593.1, on the reverse strand, counting down.
GCCGAAACCGAAGCCCCAGTTGAAGAAGAAACAGCAAATCTATGTCTCATGGCAACACATAATGAGAAGTCAAATGGAAAAGAGCTATTGTCTCCTAATTCATTTCCTAATTACCTATTCAAATTGGATAAACATAAATTGATTAAAATGATTTTAGAGACACAACTTCACAAGATAATCTAGAAAAACGAACTGACATCTGTCTCTAAATAGAAAAAGACCTTAAGGCTAGTAAAGACCAAATATCCTACCTAAATTCTTTTAGGTCCGATGTGCAAACTCGATTCTTTGATTTACTTGATAAAAACGTGATGTTAAAGGAAGCTATAGAAAAGGTTAAACAAGAAATCATCATGTTAAATATTGAATTAAATCAATATAAATTGTTAGGAATAGAATTAAAGACCAAGTCTATTCAAGAGATTAAAAATGATTTTAATAAGATGAAGTTAGACCTAGAATCCGCCAAAAATGAAAATGAACAACTTAAGCTTGAATTAAATTCAAGAGGAAAAGGGAAAATCAAAGAGATTCCCAAATGGATTCTTGACGCTAAAATTATAGGAACTGAAGGTTTAGGATATAATAAATATGATAAAATGAAGAAGATCTATGTCGATCTCCCAAGTAGTAAGATCTGGTCCTTTTGTGGCAAGACAGGGCACCTGAAACATCAATGTTTAAAAAAGGAACAGCATAACAAAACGAACCAAATATATGTCGATAGAGTTTGGATTAAGAAATATGATTCATGTATAATCGACATGGAACCCAAGGATGGCTGGGTTCCACCCTCTAACAACTAAGTTCGTTTTGCAGGTTCTAGTGAGGGGGAACAGCTCATGGTATATCGATAGTGGTTGTTCCAAGCACATGACAGGGCGATAGATCAAAGTTTCTCTCACTAGAAGCCTATAATGGAGGAACTGTGACCTTTGGCGACAACATGAAAGAAGAAATTATTGCAAAAGGAAAGATAGGAAGGTCAAGTTCCCATGCTATAGACAATGTATTTTTAGTCGAGAATTTAAAACACAATCTGTTAAGTATCTCTCATTTTTACGACAAAGGTAACTCTGTAAACTTTACTTCTGAAAAGTGCGTCATTTCTAGGAACGACACAGGAGACATCATACTGAAATGAATCAGAAAAGGGAACACTTATGTTGTGGACCTCCACACTGTTCCTAAGACCAGTTTAACATGTCTTAGTGTAATAGAAGATGACCCTCTTCTTTGGCATAAACGATTAGGTCATGCTAGTTTTTTCATTGCTTAATACTTTACGATCTAAAGACCTAGTAAGAGGATTACCGTCCCTTAAATTTCAAAAGGATGAGGTATGTGATCCATGTGCCAAAGGAAAACATGCAAGGTCATCCTTCAAACCTAAAAATGTCGTGACCACCTCAAGGCCACATGAATTAATTCATATGGATCTTTGTGGACCAATGAGAATCCAAAGTCACAGCGGTAAGCGATATGTATTTGTTATAGTTGATGATTACAGTAGATTTACATGAACATTATTTTTATCTAGTAAAGATGAGGCTTTTGATGAATTTGTTGCATTCGCCACAAAAATTCAAAAATCTAGTAACAATCAACTTGTCCACATAAGATCGGATCATGGTAAGGAATTTGAAAATTCAAGGTTTATGGACTATTGTAATGAGCATGGTTTAAGTCACAATTTCTCCACAACTAGAACACCACAACAAAATGGTGTGCTAGAACGTAAAAATAGAACCTTAGAGGAAATGGCTAGAACCATGTTGATAGCTAGTGGTCTACCTAGAAATTTTTGCGCTGAAGCTGTTAATACTGTATGTTATATATTAAATCATGTATTAATTAGACTGATCACTTCTAAAACCCCCTACGAACTATTTAAAGGAATTAAACCTAATATTTCATATTTTTGAGTCTTTGGATGTCGATGTTTTGTGCATGTAAATGGAAAAAGAAATATAGGTAAATTCGATGAAAGAAGTGATGAAGCAGTATTTCTTGGCTATTCATCTCACAGTAAAGCTTATAGATCATAATAAGAAAACTATGTGTGTTGAGGAATTTGTTCACATTATCTTTGATGAAACTAATTTTATGACAAGTGAACAAGAAACATGTGATTTTAAGATAGGTCTTGCTAACCTGGACGATGATAAAAACATACAAAAGGAGCAAGATCAAGAAGAACAACCGCAGGTTCAAAATGCTGAACCAAATTAAGAATAGGAACAACAGGCAGATCTGGAACAGCCTAACGTTCCTAATCCAGATATCCCTAGAGAAGTACAAGATGAAAGAATTGAAGCTGGGCCAAATCAGAATCAAGTCAATGAACCTGCTTCCACACCTGTCTCCACCAGAGACTTTGTCCCAAAACCGTGGAAACATCAAAAGTCACATCCTCTAGACTTGATCCTAAGCGATATGAGCAAAGGCATACAGACAAGATCCCAAATGAGAAACTTCTGTGCACACTTTTCATTTCTCTCAATGTTGGAATCCAAGACTTATGAAGAAATAAAGTGTGGCACTTGGAACCAAAGCCCAAGAACAAGAAGATAATTGGATTGAAATAGTTGTTTAGGAACAAGCTGGACGAGCATGGCACAATAAATAGAAACAAAGCAAGGTTGGTGGTAAAAGGATACAATCAACAGGAAGGTATTGACTATACTGAAACGTTTGCTCCAGTAGCGAGGTTAGAAGCTATTAGAATTCTTATTTCTTTTGCCGCTTTTATGAATTTTAAATTATATCAAATGGACGTGAAATGTGCATTCTTAAATGGTTTTCTAGAAGAAGAAGTATTTGTGGAACAGCCGCCTGGCTTTGAAAACCCAATTTCTCCGGATCACGTCTACAAGCTTGATAAAACTCTTTATGGGCTAAAACAAGCTCCTAGGCATGGTACGAGAGATTATCTAAATTTTCGATTGAAAACAAGTTCATAAGAGGTAAAATTGACAAGACCTTATTCTTTAAGAATAAAGGTTCAGATATTTTAGTTTTTCAAAAATATGTTGATGATATTATTTTTGGAGCCACTAATGAATCGTTATGTAAAGAATTTGCTGACCTAATGAGTGCTGAATTTGAAATGTGTATGATGGGAGAATTAAATTTCTTCCTTGGTTTGCAAATAAAACAAACTGCTAACGGTATATTTATTTACCAACAAAAATATATAAAAGAACTTCTAAAGAAATATGGACTAGAAAATGCTAAGACAAATCACACACCTATGGCCACTAACATTAGGTTAGATGAAGACTCTAACGGAATTAATGTGGACCAAACAATGTATAGAGGCATGATAGGATCTCTACTATATTTAACTGCTAGTAGACCCAATATATCCTTTAGTGTTGGTTTGTGTGCTAGATTTCAATCAAACCCTAAAGAATCACACCATAAGGCAGTAAAAAGAATTCTAAGGTATTTAAAGGGAACAGATGACTTGTCCCTATTTTATTCAAAAAGTGATGTCTATGACTTGAAAGGGTATAGTGATGCAGATTATGCAGGTGATCTTGTGAATAGAAAGAGTACATCAGGAATGGTACAGTTTCTTGGCTCTTGTTTGGTATCATGGTGTTCCAAGAAACAGAACACAGTAGCGTTGTCCACTGCAGAAGCAGAATATGTGGCAGCAGCAGCTTGCTGTTCCCAAATGCTATGGATAAAACAACAGCTAAGAGATTTCGGTATTAAACTTGAATGTGTTCCTATTTATTGTGATAATACTAGTTCCATTTGCATTTCTAAAGATCCGGTGCATCATTCTAGAGTTAAACATATTCATATTAGGCATCATTTTCTTAAGGATAATGTCGAGCATAAAAATATTATTGTTAAACATGTCAATACTAGTGATCAGGTTGCAGATATAATGACTAAACCCCTTCCAAGGGAACAATTCGAAAAGATGAGGTTGGAGCTAGGTATGATCAAGCTTCACTAATGTTTAATGCTAGTATTCCTCCTCTAAGCAACGTGAAAATTGGAAGGGTTAGATCAACCACAACAACCAAGATTGAAAATTCAATCATTGCAAGATTTAGGTATGCAACTATCTAAGTATGTGCCATGAATATTGTCTTGATTGCTTGCCTAATTGAATAGACCATGTAGCATAATTTATTTTATCTTATTATTCTCATTTCATGAATTACAGCCGCAAATTTTTTTTTTATGAATTACAGCCAACAACTTTTTTAATTGACCACCATTACGACCAAGTGACCGGTTGACACCGTTGACCATGATTTTTACCGTTGACTTTCCATTATTCTATATTTTCCGTTTTTTTTGAGTATTTTTTTCTTTTTCCTTTTTTTTTAGTTTTTTTTTAATTTTTCCTTTTTTTAATTTAATTCTTCATCCCTCCTTCTCCTCTCTCTTCCTCCTTCTTCTCCCTTAATTTTCATCTCCATTAATCTTCATTAGTTCTTATAAATCCTTGGGTCCACAACTAAGGGATAACAATTTCAAGGTCTCATCAATGTCTTTCCCCTTTCTCAGACCCCTGTTCATGATCTTCTTTCTCTTTATCTTCAAAACACAATCAAATAAGAAACCCAAAAGTGTTACTATTAATACCCAGAAAACAAAAGAAATACCCAATTTTGAATTGATTATTCTGGACATTTCATTTTGTTGCTTCAATTCTGAATTGATTTTTGATCATATTCCATTAATACTCACAAAAATCAAATGGGTTTAAATTTAGGCTATTTTTTAATACTCACAAAAAACAGCTGAAATAGTGACCAAATTGAAAACTACAAAAGGGGTTTTGATAAGAATAACTGATTTTTTTTATTTTTTTAATTATATAAGTGAAGATGACCAAATTTTGGGTGTCGATTCATTCGAAGTTGGATGCAATTTAATAAAAGAATGGTGGGATATCCTAGCAAACAAATCAATAACACCATTATTTCACAAATTCATATCTGCAAAAAAAAAATCTGGAAAAAGAGGATGAAGGATGAATTTTGCTTGTTATTGATTTGTTTGCAGAAATATAATAACACCTTCATCCTCTTTTTCCATATTTTTTTTGTATATCTGCAAATGTGTGGGATGGGATGGTTTTTAGGGCTTGAATGAATGTGGTGAAGGGGTGAAATCAAAATATTAACTCAATTGAAAAAGTTCTTAAAATTGAACTTTACCAAATTGTCTAAATTAGACGATGATTCTACATCATAATTCAAAAAGATGATGGACTTTGAATTGCTATCAAATAACCAGAAAGTTCATCTTTTCGAATTTGGTATTCTTTGATTAGGGTTCTTGAAAAGGGGAAAGAAATTTAGGGTCTGGACTTTGGAGAGAAATTGGGTCTTTGAAGATTAATTGTGACTTTGAAGATTAATGGAGTTTTTGAAGTTTAGAGATGAAGAGGATGAAGATGATGAAGAAGAAGGAGGAGGAGAGAGAAATGGATGAAGGAATTAAATTAAAAAAAGAAAAAGAAAAAAAAACAAAAAAAAGGAAAAATCAGAAAAATAGAAAGTCAAAGGTAAAAATGCTGGTCAACGGTGCCAACCGGTCACTTGGCCGTAATGGTGGTTATTTTCAAAAGTTGCTGGCTGTAATTCATAAAAAAAAAAAAAAAAAAAAACTTTGCGGCTGTAATTCACAAAACGAGAAAACTTTAAGGCTGTAATTCATAAAAAAACCCTTATTATTATTCACATATTAAAAATGAAAAAAAATTATTATATATATTTATTATTATTATTACTCCACATAAATTCCAGCATTTTATTTTATTTATTTTCGATGCGCCAACTTAATTTAAAAAGTGGAAGACGGATCATTGGGGTGTTTCGAAAATCAGTTACGTAAACTGCCACATTCAACGAACCTACCCTAAAACTGCTCGTTACACCACTGAATATAAATGCGAAACCGTCAAATTTGAAATAGTACAAACCCTTCACAAACCGTCCTTTCATTACTTTATAACCCACTCTCACGTCCCATCCATCACTCACACCACTCATAACGCCCTAAAACTTGTACTACTACTCATTACACTAAACCGGCTACCCACTTCAAATTTCATCTCCCTCTCTCAATACCTAATCTTCATCTATCTTACAACCATGAAAACTCCCAAATCTTCATCAACAAGAACGTTCAAGGCAAAACGCCTAAGTTTAATCAACCAGAACCGCTCCAAATCATCCATCCCTCATTTTCACACGACATTCCACAATCGTCAACACCATCAACTAAACCCAAATCAACCAAACCCATGCATGCCGGTACCAAAAGAACATTTTCTACCACTAAAGGAAGCTCGTCATCCAAGCCGGCAAAAAGGGCCAAGGTGGTGGATCCTGACAGTACTGAAGAGATCGCGAAAGAAATGTCTATTGGTTTTGGTTTAGACAAATATTGGTATGATTCTACTCCTTTCCCTCAACTACATGCAATCCTTAGTAATCAGGGCTGGGAGGAATTAATGGGTAATTTTTCTTGCAATTCAATCTATCCACACCTTATGCGAGAATTTATTCAGAACTTTTCGATTGATAATGGGGTATGTTCTAGTACTATCAAGGATATTAAAATTGAATTTAATAGTTTGATGTTAGGAGAATGGTTTGGGGTTCCTGCCGTTGAGTTTGACACATACTACGTGGGCTCAAAAATTGTCTTTTCTGGGATTAATGAAAAAACCGTTCTAAAATTTTTGGGAGTTAATGAGAAAAAACGATTTAGTCACAACTCCTTGTCTCCCCTCCATAAACTCTTATACAACATTGCCAGGAGACTTATCTTGCCACGCAATTCCAAGCGTAGTGAGGTAAACCTTCGTGACGCTACCCTCATCTATTGTTTGGCTAACCACATTAAAATAAATTTTTCATCCTTGTTGATTTCTCCTTTAGCTAACTGTATTGAAAAGAATACAATGGTAGGTTATGGCGGGTTGCTAACTCACATTTCTAAGAAGTTTGGGGTACCTCTGGATGGATTGGAATTTCCAATGAGCGCGAATAATAAAATCGATGCGAAGTGTCTTACTAACTTGCACCTTCAATTAAATGAGAAGGGAATTCTAGAGAATGCCATAGAGGAGGTAGAGGAAGTGAGTTCTGATGATGAACAAGAAGGAGAAGATAAAAAGGAAGAAGAAAAAGTCGAGGGAAGAAAAGAAGTGGAAGAAGACAAGAGGAAAGAAGAAAAGAAAAAGGATCAGGAAGTTGTTCCCTCTGCCAATACTGGTAAGGCAGAGGTGAATGAGGACGAGGAGAAAGTTCATACTGAGGGGGAAGTTTCAAAGGAAGATGACAAAGGTGAACTTGAGGGAGAGGCTTCCAGTGATAGTTCAGAAGAGGAAGAGGTTGCAAAGCCACATCATGAGGAGCCTGTGCTAACTCCTAGAAAAAGTCCTAGGCTGGCCTCAAAACGACGTGTTAGTTTGGATGACAATGCTACCTCTAAGCCTTCAAACGAGCCTATTAATATCCCTGCCTCACCTAAGCCAGTATCATCACCAGCTTCACCCATTCACACAACACCACCTCACTTCACCTCACCTGTTTCATCACCACACACTGGTTTTGATGCTAATCCCTCTGTTCCTCCAGCTACCCTAGATCTTTTACTCTCCAAGTTCACTGCTTTGCAGTCTCAATTATATGCTTTCCAGGATGAAATTCGTGTCACACTTGCCTCAATCATTGACCAGATCACCCAAATGGAGACCCGTCTAGGCGCAAAGCTGGATACAGTGGAAGTGCAGGACAAATTCGTTGATGAAGAGACTGCCCAGTGATCCCTCCTTCTGCTTGTTCAATCAGTTTATGTAATATTTAACTTTTGTTGGCCGCATCAACTATTTCACTGAACAATTTCCTTTCTTTTCAGTACCGTGCTGGGGTACGCCCATGTGTAATTTTATTTCATGACAATTATGCTACTATGTTATCATCTTTGCATCTTTATGTTATGGTCTATGATATTGGTGCTTGCATTCCTGATTATGTCTTGGTATTTGCTTTGTGGTTTGCTGCTTACTTTCTTAATTTGTCTAATGCTTGCCTTAGTGCTGTGGTTTGATACAAACCCCTACTTTTTGATTAATGTCAAAAGAGGGAAGAAAGGAAACAAACTTATGGTGAATCTTGTGAATGCTTATGCTTACACTTAGTCTTTATCTTTTTCCAAATTTAAATTTGTTTGTTCTGTATTTGGCTAAATTATGTTTTGTGGGATCATGTTTTATGTTTTGTGTTTAATAGCTGGTGCATATAATATTGCTTAAAGTTTCAAGATGATTAAGTTATTGTCTCCATTAAGTTATGCTTATCACTTATGTTTCGCATAAACATTCTTAAAACTTCATACTATTGGAGTTACTTAAATTATTTTGTTTAATTTATTGTTTTTAATCGTTATACTTAATTTCGAAAACTTGAGTCATGTCTAATCACATGATTTTCGATAAAGTTTCAAAAATTAATATTAGAGTAATATGTTTGATTAATTGTTTAGTAAATTATTTGTAATGATTTAATTTACTAAATGTATTTGAACTTGTCATAATCTCTAGCATGTTCAAGCTATTTGTTTTGCTCTATGTTTTTTAATTAAGTTTGTTTATAAGTTTGCCATCATTAAAAAAGGGGAGGCCCATTTGAATTTTGATGATTACTTAACCATTATAAACAAACAAAGTATTTTAGAGATTGTTTTGTAGGTCAAATATCCGATTGTAATAATCGTCGATGGTACCTAAGAAGGTTGTGAAAAGAGTATTGTATGTCGAAGTCAAAGTCAAATTCAAACTTAGAAAGTCAATCTTGCAAGGAACAGTCAAGGTACATATTCCAGATCCAAGATTGATAAAATCTGAAGTCAGACCAGATGGAGACAACACAGTGTTCCTTACACAGCGGGTTAGAGAACTGAGTCAACAAAGTGTAGGGAAATAAATTTTATTTTTATTTTTCTTTTTAGTTGCCTTGTACGGATGTAAATTAGAATTGCACAAAGATTTTAATTGCTAAAAATAACCACCTATTTTAAAGGAGCTAAAATATTTTAAAACTTTATTAAATTTCCTAAAAAATAGGGTTTTCTAAAAATAGCTTAAAACTTTCCTAAAATTAGCCTAAAGTTTAGGAAAAAACTTCCTACAAACGTGTCCTAATTAACCCATTATCCTACATCATTAGATCATGGGATTAAGGCTAAATTCTAGATCTCATGAGTATATAAAGAAAGGTTTATAACCGGCACACAAGAAAAAAATCGAGATACATATTGTCGAGTGCCCTATTTCAAGATTCAAGGAGATCTAATCAAGAAAAGGAAAGAGATAAGTTGTTTTCATTTGCCAATTAAATTTTCCTTATGTAATTCATAGTTTTTATCCAATTTAGAGAAATTCTTTGTACGGGTTTTTATGAGTGTGTAAACTTAGACTTTGGGAAGTCTAAGGGGGAACATAGAGAAGTTTATGTAAAAGAGAGAAAATGAAACGAGAAGGAGAAACGAGAAGGAGAAGAGAAGATTAGGCCTAGAGAAGAGAAGGATAAAAAGTTTTATGTAATAGAGTTGTAAATTACATAAAATTTAATAAGAGAAGTTAAAATCCGAAGAGGTCGTGGCTTTCTTTCTTTTAAGGCCAAGAAAGTTTCGACGTTAAATTTTTGCGTTCTTTTTAAGTTTCTTTAATTTGCATTGAGTATTTTATGATTATAAAATTCTGCAAGAAACAGGGCAAAAATACTCTTAAAGGCGACACAACAATTCACCCCTCCTCTTGTTGCGTTCATTATCTCTAAGTGTTTCTACACTATTATTATTGGTGATATCTTAAATATTGGTGATAATTGATATCTTAAATATTTTGTAGTATAAATTATGAACTTGATATAGATAGATTAATATATTACTTTTGTAATTTTGGTTTTGTTATAAAGTTGTGAATTTAATTGTCATGTTTGCCAATTACTTTTATATATAGTTTTTGTTCAATTTTTAATTGATTTATATGAGCTGTAATATTGCTTTGTTAATTGATTGTGTTTTTTTTTTCAAAAAGAGATAATTTCTTGATATGAAAATAATGGGTTGCTTTTTGAGCTATTGTTTGTGAACCTTGTGGTGAATACGTGAATATTTTGAAAAACTAAGATGTTCAGTAGATGCTTATTAAGGTGATTAATTTTCAAGTGATTTATCAATGATGATGATTAGTAAGAGTACAGTTGTCGATTTTTAATAGAATGTTTGAGTTGGACATAGGTTATACCTTTCTTTGGCTTGTTGGTAACTTTTGGTTTCTTGGTTTTGCTTTAACTTTAATTGGATTTGGTTGTGTCAGCGCAATAGTGATGTGAATATATGATGCATTTGTAGCTAGATGAACATCAATCATGAGTTGTCTATGTTTCGTGGCATATGAGTATTGTGGTGATGCATTTTTGAGATTGAAGTTATGAATAGGCGATTAGATGGATTGGTGTTATATAACTTATTGTTATAAGTTTATGAATATCGTGTTAGATTTACATGATAGTATTTGTTGATTGCAAAATGTGTTTTACATGAACTCCGATCATGAAACAACGATCAGACTTCAACATCTGGTATTTGCTTAGGTTGCTTTGATGTTTGATTTATGCAATCCATTTATCATGGAGTAATAATTTCAGCTTAAAAAGATGGTCAGTTAAGCTATTCATTATGAATATATATTGATTTTTTGTTCTTGCATATGAACTTTATTTCAAATGCCGTAGGATCCATCTCGAGTGATCATTTAATCTAGATGTCCATTGTTTAATATCTTAGTTATTTTTCAAGTTGAATTTATTTTAATTTCTCTACAATAAAATCAAATCTTTGCCTTTCTTCTAATTTTGTTCCTAGAGTATTGTCAATTCGAACAAAATAACAAATGTAAAAATATATATTGTTGATTGGAAGACAATGATAGAGAAGAAGATGGAGCATGGGATCAATACATTGAGGACATACAATGGGCTTGAGTTCGTTGAGAAAGAGTTTCTCAAGTTTTGCGCTAAAGAGGGTATCACAAGGCATCGCACATATGTTGGTAGGCCTCAACAAAACGGGGTGGTCGAGAGGATGAACAAGACGTTGTTAGAGACGACAAGATGCATGTTGAGTCCAGTAAAGCTTGGTAAGGAATTTTTGGCCAAAGCGGTTTCTACAACATGTTATTTGATAAATCAATCACCACACACCGCTCTTCACTTTAAGTGTCCCCAAGGGATATGGTATTCTTCTCTTATTGATTATTCAAATCTGATTTTTTTGGATGTAATGCTTACATACATTGTTAATGAGGGGAAACTTGAACCTAGGGCTAAAAAATGTATATTTGTTGGTTATGGGTTGGGTGTCAAGGGTTATAGAGTTTAGTGTGATAAAACTAGAAGGATAATAACTTATAGGAATGTCAAATTTGATGAGTCACCTAATTTGCTTGTCCTTTTGATATTGTTGTTACTAACAATGTAGGTACAACACATGACTTGTGAGGAGGTGGAGTCACCTAAAGATAATGAAGCAACAAGGCTTAAGAATGATAAGTATCAACCGATGGAATCAACATCTCACAATGTGCATCGTTCAAAGAGGCAAATTAAACCAACAAAGAGGTACATTGAGGAGTGTGATTACGTGGCATATGCTCTCACGGTTGCAAGTGAGGTAGAAGGTGGTGATGATCCGGGTTCTTTCAAGGAAGCTATGAGTTTGATAGATGATAGATGCGAGTAAGTGGCTTGGAGCCATGAAGCAAGAGATGGAGTCTCTTGAGAAGAATGATACTTGGTCTATTGTGAAAGCTCCCATAAGTAAAAGGATAGTGGGATGCAAGTAGGTCTTCAAAAAGAAAGATGGTTATCTAGTGAAAGCAGTCCTATCTACAAAGCGAGATTAGTTGCAAAAGGTTATTCTCAAGTCGAAGACATTGATTTCCATGAGGTATTATCTCCGGTGGTGAAACAATCTTCGATTAGAGCCCTACTAACTTTGGTGGCGATGGAGGACTTAGAATTACATCAATTGGATGTAAAGACGACTTTTCTCCACAGTGATTTAGACGAGGAGATTTATATGCCATAACCGGAAGGATTTGAGGTGATCGAAAAGGAAAATTATGTGTGTAGGTTGGAGAAGGCATTGTATGGCTTAAAGCAATCTCCAAGGCAATGGTATAGGAAGTTCGATGCTTTCATGATGGCACATAATTTTGCTCGTAGCTTATATAATAGTTGTGTCCACATGAGGAGTACAAATGTGGGGCCCTTGATCTACTTAGTGTTATATGTCGATAATATGTTGGTTGCTTGCAAGAGTTTTCTTGAGGTGGAGGTGCTAAAAAGGTCAATTGTCAAAAGAGTTTGACATGAAAGATTTAGTAGATGCAAAGAAGATCTTAAGGACAGAGATTATGAGAGATAGAAGGAAGGGTTATTTGTATCTAAATCAAACAAGATACATCGAGAAGGTGTTGAAGAGATTTGCGATGAACGACGCCTAGTATGTTTCTACTCCACTAGTTTCTCACTTTAAGTTCTCAAAAGACTTGTGCCCTCGGATCAAGCAAGAGGAAGAAGACATGAGGGGTATTCCATACACAAATGTCGTTGGGAGTATTATGTACGCTATGGTATGTCGCCGACCGAATATAGCACAAGCGGTTAGCATGGTTAGTAGATACATGGAAAATCCTGGAAAAAAGTACTAGGATGCGGTAAAGTGGCTTCTTATATACTTAAAGGGTACATTGGATGGATGCCTTAAGTTTGGGATTGACGACACCAGGCTCATTGTTTATTGTGATTCTGATTTTGCGAGAGACCTTGATAGTAGAAAGTCAACTTTGGGTATGGTATTCACTTTGGGTGGTACGACGATTAGTTGGATGTCTTCACTACAAGAGGTTATGACTTTACCAACTACGGAAGCGGAGTATATCGCAGCAGCGAAATCGTTTAAGAAGGCAAAATGGTTAAAGGGTCTCATAGGGGAATTATGTCTGAAGCTAAATCGATATGCGTACATTGTGATAGCCATAGTGCAATACACTTGGCTAGGAACCAAAACACTTTGCATAGGAGAAAAAAACATATCGATGTTAAGTACAATTTCATCCATGACAAGATTGAAAAGGGAAGAGTGATTTTGAAAAAGATAGCAACGAAAGACAACCCGACAGATATGATGACTAAACCTTTTTACGTGTTCAAAGTTTAGTCTTCGTGTAGACCTAGTTGGGCTCGCCTCATTTAACAAGTGATATATGTTAGTGTTGAGGTTGGAGTTAAGGTGATGCATGTAATTTTCATAAAGGAGCAGCCGGAGGTGCTGCTCAGGGCCTACACTTCATTGGGGCCTCTATGTTTTTGTTTATAATTTGATAATGCAACTACATTTCAGATGATTGATAGTGTACTAGTGGTAAAGCTGTTAATTTGTTGTTTCTTAGGTCTTTGGTTCAACTCTTCTTGTCTTTTTTTCCTTTTTAAATGTTTTTTTATCTGTATAAATTCCTTTTGTCTACACTTCTTTGTTTTTTTAGCCTTAAACATTTTACATATTTTTTTCGTTAATCTCTTATTTTTTGAGAAGGATTTATAATTTAAACATTTATGTTTTTTCGTTTGAATCATTTCTAGCCAAATTATCAATTTAGCTTTTTAGTTACCATTTATGACCCAATTTTAGACTCTTAATTTTTTTATCTATACAAGTACTTCTTTTTTTTTTTTATATATATTCTTGTAAATGTATGCAATATGATTATTTGTTATTGTTCGATATCTTAGATTTTTTTTGTCCAATTGTAGGATTTAATTACATACTTGTGTAGTTCATAGCTTTTTGTTAATATTTCGGTTATTGGTGGCTACTTTTTTTTTAAATCTTTTAAAGATATGTTCGGTTATTGTTCGATATCCCAAGTAAGAAACATTTAATATAAGTAACGGGCAATAAGTGTGGTTGATTTATTTTTGTGTGTTTTTTTTCAATGAACTAGTTTAGTTTTACAAATTAGAAATCTCCTTTGAAAATATAATATTTTATCAACCGTCACAAAAAAAATAATCGGACACTTGTTTGTTTTTAAGGACCCGCAAATTAATTTCGCTCAGGGCCACTAAAATGTCCAAGATGGCCTTGTTTACACAAACCTAACTAAGAATGATGTCTTTTATTGTTTGCGTTTGTGATGATGATTTACATGTTTGAGTCGATGTTTAGCGGACTTAAGTCAAGGTGGAGATTGTGGTGATTAGTGTAACTTAAAGTCCTTAATCATGGGTTTATATGATGTGTTTAAGAAAATAGCAAAATAGTAATTCTAATACAAGTAAAAGGAATAAAAGAAAATGGCAAAATGGAGATCGTGGAGAATGAACTACCTGCAATTCGTTTCACATTGTGTTTTTTATATTTATATCACTTATTTTACTTTATTTTTTATTTGAAAATAAATTGAGCAATTTCTTTCACAGTTAGTTTAAATCCAATTCAATTGTTTTTGTAATTTATTATTATTATTTATATATCTTTATCTTTAAAAATACTCTATTTTTCTTTTTTTTCGAAAAATTTGATTTTAAAGGTGTGAACTTTGCCTGATTTGTTTCTAAAAGTTTAAACTTTTGTTTATCTTATAAAAGTTCAAACTTTGGGGATCATCTTTTAAAGGTTCAACCGATTTGGTAACCTGGACTATCAGGTTACCATCTTCTTCCTTAAACACCTTCATTAATGGCTTCTTCAACCTCACTATAAAAATCCCTAATTTAATTCCAATTTTAATAAATTTTACTCCAATTCTACTCATTGTTTCTTCCATAAATTAAAATCATTTCTTTTTTAAAATCCCTAATTTCCAAAAATTAGGTTTTTGAATTTGGTATACTTCCTATCAGATTCAATTGGAATAATTGACGCACTTAGACTATTATCATCTTCAGGTTCGATATAACCATTTCAATCTTTGTTGAAGTAGCTGAATGCTTTCCGAAGGTGTTCATCATTGGCCAATTTCTGTAAATGGAGGAAAACAGCAAAAAAACTCTCAATAGTGCAGTGTTCCTTTCCCAAAAGATAACAAGTAACAATAATGGTGGAGAGAGATCAATAAGGTTTACAAGCACTCTTAGATATACACTGTTGTTCAACGTCTTGCTGAATGAAGAGCACTTGTTAACAGCAGATTTCAGTATTCTTGATTACTATACTATTAAGTGTGTAGAGGATGTGATTGAAGTTGCACTATCAAGAACAGAATTATAAGGATCAAGAAGAGTGAAGTTTAAGAAGAAGAGAGAAGATAGAAGAAGATAAGAGAGATTTTATTATTATTCCCATTTCTAATTACAATTGAGGCTATTTATACAGAAGCTTACAAATACAAATTGACAGCTGTCTACAACAAAACTTATTCACTTTGTATTTAAACTGAATTACTCTTGCCCTTTCATACTATAACATTGCTGTCCCCTCGAGTTAAACTTGTCCCCAAGTTTGAAGTAGGCAGTGGAAAGGAAGGAAAATATGATTGAAACAGTCCAGCATGCATCCATGTTGCATCTTCAGTAGGGGTATGTAACCATTTGACCAGGACATGATTTTGATTGTGTTCCCACTTTGTATCCAGAATAGTTTCAGGAAAAGGTGTTGTATCTGCAGCAAGAGAGCCTTGTAACCAATCTGGGATATGAATAGCTGTAGGAAGATGACCACGAAATAATTTCAACAAAGAAACGTGAAACACATTGTGGACTTTAATTGAAGGAGGAAGAGCAAGTTTATAAGCCACTGGTCCTATAGTTGCAGAAATTCTAAATGGCCTTGAGTATTTATTAGCCAATTTCTGATGATGCCTTTGTTGCAAGGTAAGCTGCTTGTAAGGATGAAGTTTTAACCAGACCCAATCTCCTACCCGGAAAGTCCTTTCGGAACGATGCTTGTCAGCTTGAACTTTCATCCGGTGTTGAGCTTTGATTAATTGTTGCTTGACGGTGGAAATGAGTTGTTCTCTTCGTTGTAAACTCCTATCAATAATATGATTTGTTGATTCGCCAGCTAGGTATGGTAGATGAAGGGGTGGAGGCTGTCCGTACACAATCTCATAAGGAGTTTTATGAGTAGCTGAATGACAGTGAGTATTGAACCACCATTCCGCCAAGGGTAGCCACTTGCACCATTCTTTGGGTTCACTGCTACACATACATCTCAAATACATTTCCAAACATCTATTTACCACTTCAGTTTGACCATCGCTCTGTGGGTGATATGAAGAAGATAAACACAACTGAGTGCCTTGTAAAGAAAATAGGGCTTGCCAAAAATTACTCATAAAGATAGTTACCCTGTTAGAGACTATGCTTCTTGGCCAACCATGCAATTTAAACACAAAGTCTAGGTAAGCTTGAGCAACCTCAACAGCTGTATAAGGGTGGGAAAGAGGAATAAAGTGTGCATATTTACTAAATCTGTCCACCACCACTAATATGACATTATACCTCATAGACATAGGTAAGCCAGAAATAAAATCCATGGAGACATCAATCCACACTTCCTCTGGAATTATTAAAGGTTGGAGCTTCCCAGGAATTGCAGTAGTTTCATGTTTAGCAGCTTGGCACACTAAACATTCTTGCACAAATTGGCGAGCAGTCTTTGTTAATCCTTTCCAATAGAACAAAGCCTTGACTCGTCTGGTAGTGCCATCTCTACCCGGATGTCCTGCCTCTGCACTACTATGATGCCAATCAATAATAGTCTTTCGTAATTTTTGATCTGGCCCTACCACCAATTTTCCTTTCCTGCGTAACAAGTCATCTAACAATGTATAATTTGCAACCTTTATACCTTGATTAAGTTTACCCAAAATATCCTGTAAACGAGTATCCAGAAGATAGCTTGCTTTAAGTTGATCTGCCAAGTTAGAAGCTACTAAAGATATTGCCATAAAAAGTAGTTGAGCTCCTTTGACCCTTGATAAAGCGTCTGCTGCAATATTTTCCTGCCCTTTTTTATGGTGAATCTCATAGCTGAACCCCATAAGCTTAGATAACCAGAATTGTTGAAAAGGAGTGGAAACTTTATGATGTAATAGCCATTTTAAACTCTTCTAATCAGTGCGGACTATAAAGTGATTTCCCATCAAGTATTGATTCCATTTTTGGACGGCAAATACTAGAGCTAGCAACTCTTTTTCATAGACTGCCAGCTTTTGCCCTTTACGACCTAAACTCCGACTAATATAGGCGATGGGGTGGTTGTGTTGCATAAGGACAGCTCCTATACCATCCTTAGAAGCATCTGTCTCTATTTCAAATATATCATCAAAGTTAGGTAGAGCCAATACAAGTGCTGTAGTTAAAGCTCTTTTCAACGCAATCATAGCCTGGTTTGACTCATCTGTCCAAGTGAAAGCCCCCTTCTTCAACAGTTTATGTAGAGGACGACTGATGCTTGCATAATCTTTGATGAATTTCCTGTAGTAGCCTGTGAGCCCAAGAAAACTCCTAAGCTCCTTTGCATTTTGAGGGGTAGGCCAACTATGGATTGCATCTACCTTTTGTGGATCAGTTTCAACACCCTGTCCAGAGATAAAGTGTCCCAAGTACTCAATCTTGCTAGCTAAAAATACACATTTGGATTCTTTTGCATGCATTTTATTCACCCTCATGATCTGAAATACTTGTTGCAAATGTGTCCAATGCTCCTCCTGCGACTTGCTGTAAATAAGAATGTCATCAAAAAATATTAAAACACATCTCCGAAGTAAAGGCTTAAATACTTGATTCATCCAATTCTGAAATGAAGCAGGAGCATTCGTAAGGCCAAAAGGCATGACAAGAAATTCAAAATGCCCTGAATGAGTCTTAAAAGCTGTCTTAAAAACATCTGATGTATTCATCCTAAGTTGGTGATATCCTGATCTTAAATCCACCTTGCTGAAAATCCGTGCTCCAGACAATTCATCCACCAGTTCTTCCAAAATAGGTATAGGGAATTTGTTTTTTATTGTTTGTTGGTTTAGTCTTCTATAATCAACACACAAACGCCAGCTTCCGTCTTTCTTGCCCACTAAAACAACTGGGGACGCATAGGGGCTATTACTATGTTGAATTACACCCCTATTTAACATTTCTTGAACCATATTTTCAATAATGTCTCTTTGCTTCAAAGGATAGCTATAAGGTCGAATATTGACAGGCCGAGCTCCCTCTATAATGGGTATGGTGTGATCAAAAACACCTCTAGAGGGTGGAAGACTAGTTGGGTCAGCAAACACATCATGAAATTCTGCCTTAAAACTCCTAAGACAATTATCATCCTCTTGTGCATTTAGAACACTGTGAGAACATGCAAACAAAGACATATTCGGCTGCTCCCCAAGGACTGTGTTTACGTGTAGCATGCAAAGGTGTATGTCATTCCCTCTGTGTTTCAAAGACACCTTACCCTCTACTACTTGCAACCGTTGAGGAAGTACCCCTTTCAGACGGACTTCTTGATTCCCCAAGACAAATTTCATCAACATGTCTTTAAAATTCCACTGAATATCTCCAAGTGTTTCTAACCATTCCACTCCCAGTACCATATCACAACTACCAATTGGAATGCACAGGACATCAGTGATGAAAGTATGATTATGCATTTGCCATTGGAAATTCTGACATTGATATTGACATGGGATACGGTTACCATCAGCTACCGTGACCTCTAAGGGATGTATTTGCTCTAACTTGCACGCCAAAGATCTTGCATACTCCAAATCAAGAAAGTTGTGAGTACTTCCCGAATCTACTAGTATGTGTAAGGGTGTCTTCCCAACCATACCTACAACCCTCATAGTGTTATGCCCCCTATCTCCTGTTAAGGCTTGTAAAGAAATACAAGCATCATCCCGTTTGTTTTCAAGATTACCTATGTTATCAACTTCATCTTCGTCTGACTCATCATCAGCACAAACTTCAATGGTGAACAATTGTGGTTCCTTGAACCCACACTTATGTCCCTTATTGTAAGGCTTATCACAAAGGAAACACAGACCCTGGGCCATCTTTTCTTTCCTGATCTTGGTTGGTATATAGTTAAATGTTTTTGCTGGTGGGGTAGGCTGATGTGGTTTAAAAATATATGGGCTATTATTATGGGTGTCCTTTGGGGTAGGCAATAAAGGGGGTAAAGAAGGTTTAGGAGGGGGTTTAGAAGAAGGGTGAGATTGTGTTGTATTGGAAGCCTCGTGTTGCAAACGGGCATATTCAACGGCCTGGGTTATTGATACGGGTTTGAAAGCTTTAACAAATGGCTTGATGTGAGGTTGCAATCCATTAACAAAAGTATCTAATAGAAATTTGTAAGAAAGATCATACCCATGCATCTCCATTAAAGATTTTCCATACTCAAAGGCATCTATGTATGTTTCTAAGCTGTCTGTTTGAGTCAATTTCAGAAAATTTTCTACAGCTTTTTCAAGAATTTCATCCTTGAACCTAGCCCTAACAGCAGCACTAAATTTCACCCAATTAATCATAGGTTTGACTGCCAAAAAGCTAGAAACCCATACAGCTGCTTTGCCTACCATATGCAAAGATGCTAAATCAACCTTTTCCTCATCAGAAATTTTACAAAGATCGAAATACTTACAACATTTGCGAATCCATTCATTTGACTCAGTGCCATCGAATCTTGGAAATTCAATCTTGGGATTATATCCTCGATGAGTGTTATTGCTTGAAACCTCCACACTTGCCCCATTTGCCCGACTATTAGGAACCAAATTTCCCTCTGATAACTTGGCCATAATCATGTCAAATTTACTATTCACTTCCATTTTCAATTCATTTATTTGAGACTGGAAATCTTGCAAATTATTTTCCATGTTTGCAATTCTTTGAAGTTGATTTTTGGGTGCCAGGGTTTTTTTTTTGGGTTATTGAAATCAGAAAAGAAGAGAAAGAAAGGGAAGAATGTGCCACCAGATCACTGCTCCGATACCAGTGTTAAGTGTGTAGAGGATGTGATTGAAGTTGCACTATCAAGAACAGAATTATAAGGATCAAGAAGAGTGAAGTTTAAGAAGAAGAGAGAAGATAGAAGAAGATAAGAGAGATTTTATTATTATTCCCATTTCTAATTACAATTGAGGCTATTTATACAGAAGCTTACAAATACAAATTGACAGCTGTCTACAACAAAACTTATTCACTTAGTATTTAAACTGAATTACTCTTGCCCTTTCATACTATAACATATACACTGCAAAATTTGATTCTAAAGGTGGAAGAAGATGAAGATGATGAAGTAAAGAAGATGATGATGAAGATGAAGACGTAAAGAAGATGATGAGAAGATAAACATGATGAAGATGGTGGAAGAAGATGAAGATGAAGAAGTAAAGAACATAAAGATACCTTTTCATCCGGTTCCAGGTCATTCAAACCTTTAAAAGCAGATGACCCAAAGTTCGAATCTTTTGAAGATAAACGAAAATTCAAACTTTTAAAAGCAAATCAGACAAAAACTCAAAAAATCAAAATTTCCTTCTTTATTTCATTTTTTTCCCATCCAATTTATAGGGATGCACTAATATAGAATGCGGTCTAATTTAATTTTCACAATTTCTCTTTAAAAAGAAACTTCTTCTCCTGACTAACAAATTCAGTCTCAGCTCTAGAAAGTCCGAAGCAACAGAAAGAGGAGTTACAAAGAATAATGTCAGGAGAGGTAGTGAAGAAGCTTCGATGCCAAAGAATCGGCTGCGACGCTACCTTTACTCTTGACGATAATCCAGACGGTTCCTGTATTTTTCACGCTTCGGTATATCTTCCTTCTTTTTCTTTCAATTCAATTTCATGTGTTGGTTTATATATTTTTTTGGTTCATGCATTTTGATCAAAGTGATCTTGCAATTTTTCTTCTACTTTGATCTAGGAAATTTTATTACATACATAAATTTTGCACCGTTTTGTGATTTTTCTGGAATTTTACAAAATAATCTTTTAATAGAAGTTATTGAAATTCTAATAATTTTCTCGAACTAATGAAATTGCGCTGGCTGAGGTATTCTGAAGTCTTCTGAATTTAATTATTTTTGTTTAGAATTCTTTTTATTGTTTTCATCTATATGATGTGATGAGATGAATTTTAGTTGAAAATAACTTTAGGGTTGGGTAAAATTATTATTCAAATGATTTGATTATTAAGCAGATGAAGCAAATGAGTCTCTGATAATGGGGTTTTGATGTTGTGGAAGAGACTAGGGAGGAAATCAAATGATATGGGACAATGGGGTTGTCAAATAGAGTATGGCATGATTATACTTAATAATTGAAAAAGGAGGATATCAATATACATCCATGTTTTTGATTAAATTAAATGTAAGTATTGGGGTTTGTTCGACTTTTGGTTAATTTACTGGAAATGAGTATTACTATTAGACATAGAGTTAGGGTTTTGACTCTAGCTTTTTAGGCTGAGTTCTAAGTTATGAAGTGTGATATCAAAGATAAAAAGTAAATAGAATGGCACATGACATGTATTACTTATATTATAATGACAATAGAGGAAGATATGTTTAGAATCATTTGGTTTTCGATTGACCTAGGGTTCGGGTTATGATTGATTCGACACTAGCTTTATAGTTATAATTTTAAGTGTTGATTTAATCAAAAGCCTACCGGAGTAAGGTAGTAGTTTGTTTGTTAACCAATGTTTGATGTTGAAGCTAATATTGAGATTCTAATAAATGTATATTTTGTTAGAGATTATACCTAGATTATACTAGAATTGCAAAGAACACCAATGAGTTGACAACAAGAGATTTAATGTTGTATTGAAAAATTCTTGATATTCAAGAACTTTTTCTAATCACGGTATTTCTCCTACTTAGTGCTTTTGGTATAAGGAAAACTTGAAAACTGTAATATGTATAATATCAAGAACACAACAATTCCAAACACTTAGGACAAGTTGAAATATAGATGAACAACTGAAGAACTTGAAAGATATAGAAATTTTTTGTTCGTTGATAAGAAAAACATAAGACTTTGTACGTTTTAATCTTAAAGAAGTAAAGGAAAATAAGAGAAAATGATCAACCTTGAATCCATGTCCATCACCCATGTCTCTTATGTGTAGAAAAAGAAAACACCAATCCATCCAACTTGTTTTAGTTTTCAATCTAGCAACACTTTGATTGATGTAAACAACACATTACATGGAAAAAGTTCTTTTCATTTCAATAACAGTCAAAATATGTTTAACACGATTCATGAACGACGAACATTGGAACAATCAACAAACAAGAGACTAGTTAGACAACAGATCACGTCATGCGCAAATAATGCGTGCCACGCAACCTAGGTCCCGCCACACGCAAAATTTGTTGTTTTGCGAATTTATTGTTTTTGATGTATAGTTTTTCTCACATTTATGGAAATAAGTACATCCTCATTATACTTGGATACAAAAAATATCCAACAATCCTTTCTTATTTAGGTTATTTGGAGATTTAAGAAACCCTACAAAACACGAGGTATTAACCACCAAGAACATCTTTTCTTTCAATGTTAGTCACAAAGAATCAAATTTATATCTAGTATATCACACTTTACAATGATAGTAAACTAATGATGTCACAAAAGATTGAATCAAAGTATACATCTATATCACTTCAAGTTGAGATACAAACTAGAAATGATCATTCATAACTATCTTTATGACACTAAGGTCCATGTCTATATTCTTTTATAATGATAGTAAACTAATGATGTCCACTTGGACTTTGTTGAAGCCCCACACTTCATAACCTAGATAAGTTACCATCATAGATATTGACGACTACCTTATCCCAACTTGAAGTTCTCTTATACGTATATTGTGTGTCAATATGATAAGACACCATCATCCGAAGATCTTATCCCTATAATTCATGAGCTTTTTAATGACGACTACCTTGAACCATCATAGATATTGAGCAACTTAGGTCATTATCAATGTTGCTTACAAACATCTTATGTAGAGTTAATCTCATTGAATTATAAGACCTAGCTTTGACCGAACATTAGATTACGCACACTCCATCGTGTTTAGTAGGATATGATCCAATTGCATTAGATGCTCTTATAATAGAATTCATTTCCATGACCTTAGTAATATAATAAGCTTTCTTAAATTTTATGTTAACATAGTCAAGTGTTATGAACTCTTCTTTAATCAGTCCTTCCACTATTGAGTGTATTAGAGCAATATATCTTGACATACCATTATACACTTGACTATAAGCTTTCACTAAAGCCGAATCACAATCACTATGGATTGCCACAAGGCCCACAAGTAAAGTTGACTTTGTCAACAAAGATATCTCGAACATGAAATTCCCTAACCATTCCACTTCCTTGTATGTCTTCTAAATTAAATGTGATTTATTTTTATTATTTGATTACCCAAGTTAGTTTTTATTATACATTAATAATGCATAAACTAACTTGACTGACAGCCAACGCGTATCATGATAATACCTATTACGTACTACCTAGTATACTACCTAATTTTTGTCAAACATACCTTAATGTGATGTTTATATCTTTACTTCTTAAAGAGAAGTATGGTTGATGACTTTCTAACCATTTAAAATTTTGCGAAGGTTGTGTTTATCTTGGTGGTGCTTTTAGTTTTCCAATATTTCCTTATTAAGTGTGTAGTTGTGTAAACAGAGAATATAATTTTGTTTTCGGTTCGAATAATTTTCTTTAGAGTTTAATACAATTTCTTTCTATAGAAAAGGTTAGCAATATCTTCCGCTTTACATGTTCACTTCCTCCCTTTTCACGTGTTCCCATCTTCTATCTTCATGTTTATCCATCTAATTTTTGTGCTGGAATTGGTTAATGATAGTGAATATGCAAGATTATTTCTAGCGAATATGAAATCGTGTGATATAGTTGGTATATTTTTCTTAATACAAAACAATATTGTAGCTTTTAAGTAGTCTATCAAAGGCTTGTGCTATACCACTTTCAACATCAAGAATGGTGTTAAACTGGTCTATGACTTATGTATATACTTAAAAAACTGTTTCACTATTTAAAGCATGATAATTAATGAGTATCTAGATATAACTATGCTATGAGTCAATGATGACTATCTAGACTTAATCTTTGAAAATCTTTTTCCTTCACTTTGCTTAGGTTATAAACGAATTGTCCAATCGTTGGTACTCATATTGGCTGTTGTAATCATTTGGTGTTTAATCCTAATGAACGATGACCAAAAAAGAAGTAACTTTCTAGGGCCTGCCATTACGAATAACGGGGATGAATATCTTCTGAAAGGGAAACCCTTAATGGTAAAATATATCTTATAATGATGGTAAGATAAATTCTATGTTATTGATGCCTATTGAGAAGTGCATAGGAAGATTAAAAAGTGATTGGCCTCTCGATGTTCGTGAGTAATTGTTTCTTCCTCTAAGGTTATGGATGAATGCAACTTGGTCGTTGTTGGCTTTGTCTAACCAAAAGAGCATACGAAGCTGATCAGTTTGTTGATTAGGTCTGACATGGTTAAGTCATTAAGATAGTGAAACCAGCCAGCTTGTCATAGGGTAGTGTCTTTGAGAGAAGGGTTTTTATTAACTCTTTTACAAGACTTCACACCTACCCCTAGCCCCTATTGAAATGGAAATGATAACAGGATGAAGAATTTCTTTTGATCTGCTATTGCTGAAATCTATCTGTTCTCACTTCTGATCTTGTGTTTTTGTTATCTATCTGAATAATCTGATATCTAGGATATTAAGCAGAAATAAAATGAAATATATATATATATATATATATATATATATATATATATATATATATATATATATATATATATATATATATATATATATATATATATATATATATATATATATATATATATATATATATATATATATATATATATATATATATATATATATATATATATATATATATATATATATATATATATATATATATATATATATATATATATATATATATATATATATATATATATATATATATTCGCATTATTGAGTATAGTATGTTTTTTCAAAAAAAACTTTTGTTGTTAATGTACTTTCTGTGTGGAGTTTTATGGTTGAGAGTTTGTGCAAGCTCGAGCCATTTTGAGTTTTAGTTGAGTTGTCTGGCTGACATATGTTTCATCTTGGCATGATTGGCATTGGATTTCTGGACCTTTTGGGCGCTGCTCTATTTATCAGGGAGTAAGTTCTTTCTGTATTTCTATGCTGTTTTCATTTTTAGGTTTCCTTTTCCATAGACTCCTTTACGTTTAAATTTTTTTTTTATTATTGTATCGTTTAGGTGTACTAAATGTTTCTTTTTAATGTATTATAATCTAATATATGTCAGCCTATATTTCACGATGGAATGAAAGAATGGAGCTGTTGCAAGAAAAGAAGCCATGACTTCAGCTTGTTTTTAGAAATTCCAGGGTATGTGTCCTTTGTCATTTCAGAGTTATTTGCAGAGTGAATTAATAATACTGTCGCTAGCAATTCTCAAAAGATTTTTAGTTTTGATTGATTGTGTGAAGCTGTATTCATTTGTTGTGTTGCGTGTTTTTTTCCATTGAAGATGCCAAACAGGTCAACACACAACTGAAAAGCCCGTCTTAACAAAGGTTGCTCCAACTCCGAGGAAACCTGTGGCTTCCCCCATCCCTGCCTCAGGCCGTACAACAACTACATCATCAAAAGAAACTTGCTCCAGGTGTAAACAAGGATTTTTCTGCTCTGACCACGGTACTTCTTCATGAGTCTTGTTATATTTTCAATCCAGTGGATACTTTTACGTGTTTACAAATTTACTTGTAACTGCAAACTTAGTGGAGTGCATTGTCCCCAAGGATCTCTAAAAATATACCCTTTTTTTCTCAGGCTCACAACCGAATTCCATTCCCGTACAAGCAGCTGCTCCTGTTGAAGGGACTGAAAATGTTCCTGCTCCTCCCCGTAAGAAAGTTGGTATAAATGAACCCCAAATTTGTAAAAATAAGGGATGCGGACAAACTTTTAAGGAAATAGATAATCATGATGCTGCATGCAACTATCATCCGGGGCCTGCCATTTTTCATGACCGAATGAGAGGGGTGAGTTTCTAGAGATGGCTTTTTATTTTCGATTCTTACAAAATATGAATTGTGTTGATGTTGAATACTTAAGACTTAAGAGAGTACCTTCCTTTTCCTGCAGTGGAAATGCTGTGATGTTCATGTTAAGGAATTTGACGAGTTCATGACCATTCCACCTTGTGCAAAGGGATGGCACAATGCTGATCCTTCTTCATAAACAGGAAGTTGTTGCGTAGTTGTTTTTATACTTTCCCGTGATCTAATTTAGACCGACATGCTTTTATTGCCATTGCTTTTCATGTCGTATAGAACTACAAGAAACCTGAGAGTAGATCAAATCTACATGTAATTTCACATCGAAAGCCATGACTGGCTTTTGTATATCTTGTTATCAAGCTATCTTATTCTTGAATATGTCGCAGTTAAGCACTTTTAAACTTTTTTAAAGTGTTTTGCATTGACTGTTGTTAGTGGCTTATAGGCCAAATTTGTGGACTGATCTGCAGTTCAGATGTCAACATGATTCTAGTTAATGATTTGCTATATGTTTAATCTTCTATTTAAAGACAGGGTTTAAGTCGTGTACATCCATGATCCAACCATCCCTATTGGCTATTGCCTAAAGGAAAGGCAAGATGAATGTTGGTGATTTCTGTGATATTTAGAGCCGTTCAAATCTAACATGATCGGAAAATTGTTTTGGAATCCGAAAATCCGACCCGAAAACATGTTTTTATTAGGTTTCTTAGAAATGGCATAATACAAACTAAACTTGCACTCAAACTGCTATTTAACTGAAAAGGGTAAAATCGAATATGAATTGCAATCGAATTTTATAACTGACCTATAAACGTTAGCTGAGGTTATCGAATTTTATAACTGACCTATAAACGTTAGCTGAGGTTATCGAATTTTATAACTGACCTATAAACGTTAGCTGAGGTTACTTGAACTCAACAGTGATTGACTCGAGTCAAATTCGACCCAAATTGTGCACAAAGTTGAATGCAATTGGACTAAAACCAATTCAGTTCGACTATTATTTAATCGAACTGATACAAACTCTATATTGCTTTTGATGTATATAAGATAAACAAATGTGAACCCCAATTTTAGTATAAAGTTGATTTGAAAAGTAAATGTTAACATGAATCTGACGAATCTAATAAAACAACTAATATTTATTTTTTTGCAAGTAAACAAGCCTACTTCAATAAAAACAAAAAACCAATTATCAATTTAAATCGATATCAACCTAATTGATAGCGCTTCTTAATCGATACACATACGAAACGTAAAGCTTGAATTCGATTTGCGCTCGAAAAAAACTGAACTAATTATAAGTCAATGACAATCGAACTGATTGACACTCGACTCAAATTTCAATTGATAAGTAACCAGTGCGAACATAATTACTCGAGTATAATGTGTTAACATGGAATTTACTTGTCCAGAAAAAATCTTGTTTTTGCCTAGTATCGTGTATGGTAGGTCAACCCTTAGTGCAGCTAAACATGATATGTGTTTATATTGTCAAATGCAAACTGCCTGTCTTAGGCGTTTAATAACGGGGATACAACATATAGACCTTAAAGGTCATGGAACTTCTTTGCATTGCATACACGGGGAATTGAATGCAAAACCCCCTGCCTGTCTTTAGGCGTTAATAACAATTTTAATGTTTGGACTCTACATTGTAGTTTTATTTTTTCATTTGAGTTATTCATGTTTGAGTTTTAGGCACCTGTCATCTTTGGTGTATGTTCAATTTCCGCTGCAGAGTTTTAGTTTGAATGATTTTGATATTTTGTTATTTTGAAACCCAAGTGTTACATGGAAACCATGATCCACATGTGGCATGATGATTTGGAGAAGTTGGCGATGAAGTATTTTTACGAGGCCGATAATGCCTCTGTCTTGATTATGCTTTATTCATCATTGTTTTCTTTTAATGCGTCTTAAATTAGGCCAGATGCTGTTGAATTTTTCCTCCAATCTTTGAAGAGTTTTTAACTTATTTAATTACATCATCCAACTCTTCTTCTCCTTTACCTTTATGTAGGGCTATCACATTATTTATGGATAAGATTATTTTATTCAGTAAATTACTGATGCCAGCTAGGATTATTGGTTACAACAAAACTAATTCTTGCTCTATAAATAATGTTGTGTTGTTATACAATGAAGAAAACTTGTTCAATAATATTCATTTTT